>APFE031694952.1:46819-61846 GCA_000404065.3 Pinus taeda | reverse complement strand
TTGGAACCTGAAGCAGTCAAAGAAACAAGAACTTGACAGCTACGAAATCGATCAATTTCAGAGTATCTCATCAAGTGGAAGAACCTACCCATTGAATATTCCATATGGGAGGATGATAATTTTATACAGAAGCATCCAGAACACTCAAGCGTTGAGGACAACACTTTTTTTGAAGGAGAGGGGCATGTTAGGTCCCAATAATACTAGTGATTCCCCCATTACTGTTGTCATTGTATCCCTTATTGTTAAAATTGGCAACTAGGGCCAAACTCCATGTGGGTAAGCTTATTTATGGTAGCTGATATTTTTATTGGATCCCTCTCATCGAGAGGTGTAGGATTGATCTAAATATCATCCGATTCCAATAAGTATTCATGGAGTTATGAATTTAATTTGATTATGTAATCATTATCAAGCCAACCAGCAACTTGAGTAGGCTCAAAAGCCCAATAGACATGCTTATTCATCATCTACGTTTTAGTATAAATACAGAGGACTTCAAGTCATTTCAACATGCACTTGGGATCTCTTCCTCTCTTTACATGTATTTGGGTTTTAGTAGGAGGAGAGATCCTAAGGGATAACACTGCCCTGATCCGAAAAGTCAGAAAAGTCAGAAAAGACGGAACTACCAAAAAATGCAGAACTGCCAGAAAAGTCGGAAAAGCTGGAACTGTCGGAAAAGCCAAAAAAGCTAGAACTATTAGAAAAGCTAGAAAAGTAGTAGCTACCAGAAAATCCAGAAAAGCCGGAAAAGTCGGAACTGTCGGAAAATCCGGAACTGCCAAAAAAACCAGAATTGCCGGAAAAGTCGGAACTGTCGGAAAATCTGGAACTGCCAAAAAAACCAAAATTGCCGGAAAAGTCGGAAAATTCGGAATTGCTAGAAAAGTTGGAAAAGTCGGAACTGTTGGAAAAGTTGGAAAATTCGTAACTACGAGAAAAGCCGAAACTGTCGAAAAATCCAGAGAAGCCGGAATTGCCGAAAGAATCGAAACTGTTGGAAAAGCCGGAAAAGTCGGAAAAGCTGAAACTGTCAAAAAAGCTGGAACTGCCAGAAAATATGGAAAAGTTGGAGCTGCCAAAAGAGTCAGAATTGTCGGAAAAGTTGGAACTTCCAGAAAAGCCGGAAAAGATGGAACTATCGGAATTGCAGGAACTGCTGAGAACAGTTGAAACTATCGAAACTGCAGGGAACAACCGAAACTGCCAGGAAGGCAACATGGTGCAGCAATGGCACATAATGTAGTACAGTGATGATGGGTGTAGCATGGTTTAACGTGGTGAGGTGCAGCATGATGAGGAAATGCAGCACAACGATAGGTGAAGGAGTCACCTTGGAGAATCAGTTGAAGCAGCATGTCTTCAACTGATCTAATGTATCATCTTCTTAGACATGATCTATGCTCTTATCTAGATAAGTCAAAGTGTTGAATTCTATTGTAAATGTACTATATCTATCTCTCTCTTTCTTTGTTAAACTTTGAAGAACATAAAAGAATAATTGATCAAGGGTTTCCCCACATTAGTGGGGATTGTCCCTGGCTAGTGCCACATCTTGTGTCCTCTTGTCTTGGCTTGTCTTCTGCAATTTATATTTATGTTCTATCTGTAGTTTACTTTGATGCTGATGTGATTGCTAATCTAGAAAAGATAATGAGCTAACGGTGAAAATTGAAATAAATTTCTCTAGCATAGAACATACATAAAATTAACATGGTATCAGAGTTGAGGTGAAGACAATGCCCAAGGAAGAGTGAAAGAGAAATCACCTAAGACAGTTGGGAAAGGACAAAAGGATCAGTGGATTCCTCATTCCTCTTCAAATTCACCGAGGGTGAAGTGGAACCAGAGAATATTATCAGAATGGCGCAGCAGAAGTCTTTGATGGCCTACCTAAAGATCACTTCATTGGGAAGTTTGGATCTAAGGGTAGAAGGAAAGGAAAATTCCTTGGTTGCAATAAGTTCGGCCATTATGCGAAGGAGTGTCTGAATGGAAGAGACACATCTCTTGATGAAGATAACAATCATTCCAGGGACATCTTCAATGATCAAAGGAATGACAAGTAATGCAGGTCATCAAGGAAATGGTAGACTCTTCAAAGAAAGAGAGGAACCCCAGGTATGAAGAATCAAATGTTGTTCTGATAAGATAAAGAAATGTTATCTTGTATTTGCCCTCTCCTTCAGATTCTTTAGGAATCTGGCTTATTGATTG
The DNA here is from genome assembly GCA_000404065.3 of Pinus taeda. NCBI lineage: Eukaryota > Viridiplantae > Streptophyta > Pinopsida > Pinales > Pinaceae > Pinus > Pinus taeda. The sequence goes on along the minus strand of APFE031694952.1, from coordinate 59,626 downwards.
TAGTGCTTCAAGGCACTTCATCAGATAGATGGGTGCACTCTCTAATATGGTAGAGATATAAACAATTGTGGGATTATACTTGGAGCTGATGCCACCTATCCCGGAAAGGGTTTAGGGAATGTTATCCCTCAATTGAATGAGGGTAACTCAATTCATTTACAAAATCTCTTTTATGTACCTGATCTCAAGAAGAACCTGGTGTCCATTTCAACAATGGAAGTCAAAGGTTTCAGGGTGGCACTCATCGATGGAAAGGTATGTGTTTGAAAATATAATTTTCAAAGATGTTTTTGAGTTCAGGGTTGTATCAAGTTGCAGGAATTCCACTAGGGACCATGTCCATTGACACATAGCACCGAAGGTCTGTGAGTCAAATGGTGACAGGGATGCTTGAATTCAAAAAGAGCACGAAAGTACATGTCTAAGATGTACCGAAGGAAAATATTACTAGGGGACCGTTCCCCTCATGTAGCAGGTCCACAGGTTTGGAACAACTTGAGGGGTTTGAGATTGATGATCAGCAATCTCATGTATGCAGGTGGAAGAAAGCCCTCTATGGCTTGAAGCAAAACTCCCCAGGCATAGTATGAGAGGATTGATAGTTGTAAGATGAAGCTGAGATTCACTGGGAGTGAAACCGGTCCAAACCATTACCTGAAGGTTGTGGATGATAGACCTCTCATATCGACACTTGATGAGGACGACCTATTTGTGATAGGTGCAGGCCCTCTCATTTGTAGAAGTAAGAGGGAGTTGGATTCCAAATGTGGAATGATAAAATGCAAGCATGTGACTACCTCGAAGATCTTAACTTTCAAAAGTTATATGGTAGTGATGTCAGACCAGATTTGGGAAATGCCTTTGAGTTTCATAAACTCATTCGCATTGATGTTCTTGGTGAACTTCTGTCCAAACATATGTTTTACAGTTAGCATGGTGAGCTCACATTTGGTTGAGCATCACTGGATTGGTGCCAAGAATCTTCTAAGATATCTTCATGGCACAATCTCTCATGGATTGAGATACATTGCGGGAAATATGAAACTGCATGATTATTTGAATGCTGAGTGGGCAGGCAGTGTGGAGGATCACTAGAGCACTACTTAGTGCTAGTTCTCTTTAGATTATGCTTTGATATCATGGATGAGCAGGAAGCAGAAATCGGTTGCTATAAGCACTGCAGAGAACAAATACATAGCTATGAGTATGATCTCGTGTGAAGTAGCATGGTTGCAGAAGCTCTTAAGTGAGCTGTTTGTACACATGATGAATACCACTATTATTCTTTGTGACAACCAGAGGTGGGATTCGATTATTGAGGAATCCCTTATTCGATGATTTCTCTAGCATATAGACATCAGATACTACCTTATCTGGGATATGGTAAGTCGATGAGCGAGGAGGCTCCATCACATTGAGACTGATGTACAAGTTGCAGACATTTTGTCAAAGCCCCGGGGAGAGGTCAAATATGTGACTTTCCTGAACGACTTGGAGTCGTTGAGAGAACTTCTTATAAGGGTCTTACATGTTGCATACATTGAGCTTAGGGAGCTCTGGGGAGCTTGGGGTACTTACTGGAGCAACATACGACCACAGGGTGACTCACCCTCCTCTGGTAGTGTGCTATGAATAGGATGCTTAGTTCTCCTGTGCACCAGGATCATTAGTTCTCCCGTGGCAACTATGTAGTAGGATGATTAGTTCTCCTGTGAGGTATGAATGATGTGTTCTCCATGACGATTATGTAGCAAGATGATTAGTTCTCCTGTGTGGTTTGGATGATTTTTTCTCCATGACGATTATGTCGAAGGATGATTAGCTCTCCTATGAGGCCTGGATGATGTGTTCTCCATGGAAATTGTGTAGCAAGATGATAATTTCTCTTGTGAGGATAGGATTGCTTAGTTCTCCTATCGAGGCATCCTAACCATGCAATCTGGGACTCATGGGAAGTACCTCTCATATGATCAATGAGCAGGGAAATTAGGATAGGAACCATAGTAGTACCGATGGATGCATCATTGTATCTACTGTAATCCCTATGCTAGGATGAGCTTCATTGATCTAGGATCAATGATACTAGTCTGGGACCAGTTGTAGGAGTTGTACCTACTATGATGCGGACTTTGGGTCGGTTGAGACTGGTCTGAGACTAGTGGTACATACTCTGAGACTGACTTCGGGTCAGTTGAGACTGGTCTGGGACTAGTGGTACACACTCTGAGACTGATGATACTAGTCTGGGACCGGTGGTAGGAGTGGTACCCACTATGAAGCTGACTTTGGGTTGGTTGAGACTGGTCTGGGACTAGTGGTACGCACTCTGAGACTGACTTCGGGTTAGTGGAGAATGGTATGAGAAATTCTTGATCAATTCTTCTTCTTTATGGTTCAGCAGAGCTAAGCAGAGCAGAGCAGAGCTAGTAGAGCTGAGTAGAGCAGTGCAGGACACTAATGGCAGAGACAGTACAGTTGGACATATGGATCACTGGATGGAGTTCTCCCTAGTTGAGAGGGAGTGTTAAAATTGGCAACTAGGGCCAAATTCCATGTGGGTCAGCTTATTTATGTCGGTTGATATTTTTATTGGCTCCCTCTCATCGAGAGGTGTAGGATTGATCTAAAGATCATCCGATTCTGATAAGTATTCATGGAGTTATGAATCTAGTTTGATTACGGAATTATTATCAAGCCGACCAACAACTTGAGTAGGATCAAAAGCCCAATAGACATGCCTATTCATCATCTACATTTTAGTATTAAATATAGAGGACTTCAAGTCATTTCAACACACACTTGGGGTCTCTTCCTCTCTCTACTTGTCTTTGGGTTTTAGTAGGAGGAGAGATCCTAAGGGATAACGCTACCTTGATCTAGAAAGCTGGAAAAGATGGAAAGCCGAAACTGTAGAAAAAGTCAGAAAAGCCAAAATTGTCAGAAAAGCCGGAACTTTCGGAAATCCAGAATTGCCAGAAAAGTCGGAAAAGCCAAAACAGTCGAAAAAGCCAGAAATGCCAGAAACACCGGAACTGCCGAAAAAACCGAAACTTCTGAAAAGCTGGAAAAGTCGGAAAATTCGGAACTGCTAGAAAAGTTGGAAAAGTTGGAACTTCCAGAAAAGCCGAACTGTTGAAAAAACCAGAACTACCGAAAAAGCCAGAAAAGTCGAAAAATCTAGAACTGCTGGAAAAGTCGGAAAAGCCAGAACCACTAGAAAAGCCGGAAAAGCCGGAACTGTCAGAAAATATGGAACTACCGAAAAAGATAGAACTGTCAGGAAAGTCGAAACTGTTAGAAAAGCCAGAAAAACCAGAGCTGCTAGAACTGTCGGAATTGTAGGAATTATTGAGAACAACTGGAAATGTCAGAACTACAGGGAACAACTGGAATTGTCGGGAAGGCAACATGGTGCAACAATGACACATAATGTAGTAGAGTGATGATGGGTGTAGCATGGTGCAGCGCGGTGAGGTGTAGCATGATGATGAAATGAAACACAATGATAGGTGAAGGATTCACCTTGAAGAATTAGTTGAAGCAGCATGTGTTCAACTAATCTCATGTATCATCTTCTTAGAGATGATCTATGCTCTTATCTAGATAAGTCAAAGTGTTTACCTCTATTGTAAATGTATTATCTCTCTCTCTCTCTTTCTATGCGGAACTTTGAAGAACATAAAAGAAGAATTGACCAAGGGTTCCCCACATTGTGGGGTTTGTCCCTGGCTAGCACCATATCTTGTGTCATCTTGTCTTCTGTGATTTATATTTATGTTCTATCTGCAGTTTACTTTAATGTTGATGTGATTGCTAATCTAGAAAAGATAATGAGCTAACTGTGAAAATTGAAATAAATTGCTCTAGCATAGAACATACCTAAAATTAACACTTATTGTTATTGTTGTGCCCCTATGGTCCCCATATGTTATTATTATGCCCCATAGAAGCCCACTATTGTTATTTTTGTGCTCTTATTATGTTGTTGTTAGGTCGGATTTGGTTATAGGGTGACCCCTTAGACTCATATGTATAGAAAGGAGGTTTTTTCAGTTGTATCATCCAAGAATTGTTTATTTGTGTAATGTAAAGGAGGTTTCCCCCTCGAAGAGGATAGTTTCGAAGTCGTTGATCTATCTTTTCTATCTTTTTGTGGGAAGGTTTCATAACATCATACATGACAATTTTAGCAGAAAGCCAATGTTGTTGATAAGAAAAATGTGTAGAAACCAGCATCAGCATAATCCAATTTCGAAGGTCGAGAGCCGCTCAAGTGTTGGACTTATGGTGGGAACCACAAGAGGAGAGACTATCCACATCCGTAGGATGTTGGACCAAATATTTATAGTACTCAGGAGGTGAGCACGGTGGGTGAAGTACCTTAGAGTATGCCAATAGTTTATGCATCAGTGGACATCACCTAGCTTACCTTCCATCTCAATGATGGATGTCTAGTGAATAGCTTGGTAAGCTACAAGAGTAAGTCATTTCTATTTTAATTGATCCAGGTTCTAATTATAGTTATTTCAACCTATAAATTGTTGATAAGTGTGGTTTGGGAAAGGAATTGCATGAAGAACCTTGGTTGGTTAAAATGGAAACTGGGACAAAAAGAAAATCAACCATTGGGTAAAGTACTGTGCATTTGAGCTTAGTGGCATGCCCACAAAAAATCATTTGAATGCATTGCCATTGGGTGTGTATGACATATTGTTGGGCATGGACTGGTTGTACTTACATCAGACCAAGGTAGGTTGCTATGAAAATGAAATTGAATTCTTGGATGAGCAAGGAACAAAAAGAGTGTTGCAGGGTAGGAAAAATCCCATTTCAGTGTGGTTAATCACAACTATGCAAGCCAAATGCAACAACATAAAAGGATGCATGTTGTTTTCAGTGAAAGTTTCTGTGGATGAGGAAAATGATAGATAAATAGAAGATGAGGAAGTTGAATTGCTAAAAAAGTACTATGTTTTGCAGCAGTACAAAAATGTCTTTCCATTAGAGGTTCCTGGATTAAATCCTCATAGAGAGACATATTTCTCTATTGAGATGGTACCTGGAGCAACACCAACATCTAAGGCACCACATAGGATGACCACCCCATAATTGGTTGAGCTAAAATTGCAGCTGAAGGAAATGCTTGACAAAGGCTACATAAGGCCTATTGTTTCCCCATGGGGAGCACTGGAATTGTTTGTAAAGAAGAAATATGGAAACCTTAGATTATGCATTGATTACAGGAAGTTGAATAAGGTAACTATCAAGAATAGGTATGCATTATCAAGAATTGATGATCTCTTTGATTAATTGAGAGGAGCAACATTTTTCTCCAAAATTGTCTTGAGGTCAGACTACCATCAAGTAAGAATCAAGGAGGAAGACATTCATAAATCTTCTTTTAGGACAATATATGGGCACTATGAGTTCATAGTAATACCCATTGGGATTACCAATGCCCCTGCCACATTCATGTTCCTGATGAATAGTGTGTCACGTCCTTCTTTTGACAAGTTTTCAATTGTATTTTTTGATGACATATTGGTGTATTCAAAGACATAAGAAGAGCATGACAAACATTTAGTTGCAGTGTTACAACTGTTGAGGGAGCACACGCTCTATTCAAATCTCATCAAGTGTGGCTTCGTCTAGTCACAAATACATTACTTGGGGCATATCGTTTCCAAGTAAGGAATCTCAGTTAATCCTAAAAAGACAAAATCCATAATGGAGTGGCCAAATCCAAAGAATGTGGATGAAATTAGATCATTCATGGGACTGGCAGGATATTACAGGATATTTTTCTAAAATTTCTCTAAGATAGGCCATCACATTATAGCCTTGGAGAGAAAAGGGAAAATGTTTGAGTGGACTACACAATGCGAATAAAGATTTGAGTAGTTAAATAATTTCTCACTAATTCACCAGTGCTAAGAATTACAAATTTTGAAAAGGATTTTGTGGTGTGTACACATGGCTACAAAGATGGACTCGGTGGAGTCTTTATGTAGGAAGGGAAAGTCATATGCTATGAGGCTAGAAAGTTGAATGAGCATGAGGTAAATGATGTAATAGATGATTTAGAATTATCTACCATCATTCATGCCTTAAAAATGTGGAGGCATTATCTTATTGGAAGGAAATTTAGGCTCACGAGAGACCATAGTTGGCTTAAATATTTGTTTGGACAACTGAAGTTGAATTGTAGACTAGCAAGATGGCTGGCCACACTTAGCAAAATTGACTTTGAAATCAAGTACATAAAAGGTAAAGAAAATAAGATTGTTGATGCATTGAGTAGAAAAATTCAAGTAAATCACTTAGAAGTTGTAAGTTCTTATCGACATATCTGATATAAAGAGTCAAAAGTGTTGGAATGTAATATGAGAAATATCAGCAAGTGAAAGAAAAGTTGCTACAACATGGCAAGGATGAAGAGTTTCAACTCATTGAGGATGGCCTAATCAGGTTCAAAGGAAGCATTTATGTGCCTAATAGTGATGAAATGAAAAGGATGATAATGAAGGAGTTCCATGTTAAGCCTTATTCAGGCTACAACCTTTAAAAAGCGCTATTATTTGCCAAATCTGAAGAAGGAAGTGGTGAATTTCATGGAAAAATACATAGAATGCTAGCAGGTGAAGTTCAAATGCAAACATCCAACAAGATTGTTGCAACCTATCCCCATTCCAAAATGGAAGCGAGAGGTAATTTCTATGGATTTAATTATAGGATTGCCTAAAATATCCAAGAAGCATGGTGCAATCATGGTAGTGGTGGATAAGATGAGCAAGTTAGCTCACTTTGTGGTAGTGAAATCCACTAATTCCACTGGTGACATAACACAAGTCTTCATAAAAGAGATTGTGAGTCTACATAGAATACCCATGAAGATTGTGTTAGACATAGATGTTAGGTTCACTTCTACATTTTGGAAGGAATTGTTTGTAAGAATGGGATTAGAATTGGCATTTAGTACAATCTAGCATCCATAAACAAATGGGAAAATAGAGAACATTAACATAATCCTTGAAGACATGTGGAGATGGATTTTATGGTAATGATAATATGCATGAGTGTATGTATGTGTTTCATTTTGAGCTATTGTTGTTGTTATATGAATTTCTCAAACGTGGTCCTTTGAACTAAAAGAGGTGTTATGTGAAACACCTGTTAATATTTCCATAACCTACATGATTCAACAAAATGTAAATGAAACAATGTGATAACAGATATTGTGCCATGTATCTACACTCAGATCCTGTGCTGCATAAAACACATGATAATAAAGACTAAGTTGTATTAATGAGTTGAGTTTACTCTGAATAAATGTTTAACTATGATATAAGCAACACTTAAATAAGTAAATGATAGAGAAATATTACGCCTTGATACAAGCCATGGAAGAAACCATAAGAGCTTCAAAATAATGGGTTCAAAGACCATTTTATTAATAAGATATTGTACATGGGAGACCATCTTCCTAGTAGAGTATGCATTTGTTTACATTAACTTAACAACCTAAGTTACAAGTTAATTTCTGCACGACGAGCATCGTATCTTTGTTGAAGGGTTTGTTTTCGTTGGGGTCGTTTGAGCCCCATACGCTTTACCTAAATGGCCTTGTATCCATGTATCATCAACACCCTGTATACCTTCTTCTAGCATAAGGGTATAGCTAGTTCGTCCCTTTAAGGATCTGCATGGCGCCATGAAGCTGCTTATAGTCTCGACATGTATTATGGCACTGTCAATGTGTGGCGGGCAAGGTGGGAACCTTTTAGGATAGAACGCCAAGCCCGTGGTTGGTAATGGCCACTGGAGCACCTAAGCTAACATGCGCAGAATTCCTTGTCCAAGAACAGGAAATGTAGGCAAGACATGAGCTCCTTGGAGTTGGATTCCTCCAAGCTTAGGAGGGTAGTAGCATGGAATGCCTTAATAAACTATTGGTGTCAACATGAGACATTGATGTTTATTTGGAGGTTTGTCAGACCTTTGATACAAAGTCATGGTTGATAAAGACTAGCTCAAGGAGGCTTGTGCAGTAGTGAAGCTTTTTTTGGGGTGATTGTAGAGATCCCCATCTGAGATGTCATATAAGGCAGGGAAAAAGTTCGTTAGCCAAGCCATGGAAGAGAATGGGAAGGAAAACATTGTTGCAACGTAGAGGTATCAAGCCTTGAATTTATAAGAAAAGTTCAGGAAACCTTATCCTTTTACAAATCAATACCTAGACGTGGAGACCTTCCATTGCCATGGTTGATTTCCCCCTTACGTGATTGGTCGCAAGAGTGATGACATGGCCCAGAAGGAATACCTCAGAATAATGGTTACAAGAAGTTAAAGGGGTAGTTAGGATCACAATAGATAGGACACGTTGGCTGCCACACAATCCCGACTATTATGCTATTGGTTGGGGATAGTTCGACCTAACAGATAATCTTGTTAGGTTCACTTTGGAGCAGTCACATGAGGTGTAGGCGGAAGGGAGTAGGGTAAGCGACATGAAATGATGTGGTACTACCACCATGTGTCCCAATCAAGATTTAGATTTGTGCAAGGGTGTGTCCCACCAAATAACATGGATCTAAGGTGGGAGACTGAAAATTTTACCAAAGTGTTTCTGAGGACGTGACAAGAGGAGAGCCAGGTGAAAGGAAATAGGATGACGCAACAAGATGACGTGCCTTGAAAATATTTCTACTAGCTGGAAGGTTGGCCCACAACCACATAGGCGTAGACTCCTAGCTCAAAAGCATGAAAAGGAGGTGCAAAGGAAAACGTCGAGTAAGGCTTGGTGGGATGATGCAAGAAAGATTGCTTGGTCAGGACCACACCATTTTTGTAATGTTACTGGTTGGGGATTGGACCATTTTTCGAGTCAGTGCGATGAAACCACCCCAGAAGATTAAATTGGGTGGCAGTTGAAAAGCGTTGAGAGGTATTCAACGAGATGATGTAAGTCATACCACATGGGTAGTACATGCACATTCGACTGGTGGAAAAGAGTCTCGGCAACCAAATCAGCCCAAAGATATAACGTCGAAAGAATAAAGGTTCACGATAGAGGAGAACATCAGGATAGACAATGGGATTACGTGTCCCTGCAATTTTTCTATTGGTTGAGGAACAACCCCACCATCCACACAATCCTGGTAAGTGAAGGGAAGTAAAGGGTGCTTTTGGTAGTGTGACAGAAGCGACCAAATGGGATGACATGGGTTGGCTACATGGCCACACATGGAAGTTTGATAGAGCTCTCATTGGAGGAGGGAGGACCCATAACTAGGTTTGCCCAACATTTTGTTCTTGGCAAAATAAAGAGTCATCACAAGAGACAGGGTGCCCGATAATGTTAACCTATGGCGACAATGATTGGAAAATAGGTTTGGGTCTATAAGAAGCAGGTAAGAGGGGCCCACTATCCATGTAATCCCGGTGCATAGAAGTCGGTCGGTAATCAAACATGTAGTTTAGGAACCGTCGGCAAAGAGCAAGTAGAGTGACGTGTCTAGTGGGACCCACTCGGAAAGATTTTGGCTAATAAGAAGAGTGGATGCTCTTGGGTTTTTGGTGGGCGTAACAAATATATATATCTCTGTGTGTGTGTGTAAGTATAGAACTATTAACATGGAACTCAAAATAATAATAATAATAATAATTATCCCATTCCTCTAAAGGTAAATGAGGGGTCGGGTTACGTTACATATTTAAAGCTATGAAGATTAAACTTAATTAATTAAGCGTGTTAGGGTTTTTATATGCTCTTTTAGTTTCCTATATTTAAAAAAAAAATGTAAATCCAGAATTCATAATCTTAGAGTTGCAAAGTATTATGGTTTAGATCCAAGTTTAGTATTATATACTCAACTAGTACTGCATTAAGTACCAAATGTTCTCTCCAATTTCTGTCCTAATTCAAAATCATTTAATTACTTTACTAAAGTCTACTAAAGTAAAGAAGCCTATGATGTCTTCCTAATAACACAAAATTCAAACCATTAATTTATCTTCAACATTCACACAACTAATTCATGCTTGAATACCTCACTGGAAGCAAACCCAATAATACCATAACTCAATTTAAGTAATTTGTTCCTCTTCACACAAAACTAACCCCAGTGTCAGACAAAATTTGTAACTATAAATTGAAAACTAATTCCATCAGTGCTCTTAAACTCAAGGATTCACTCACGCAATTCTCTAATTTCATAAATAAATTCGAAAGTAACTGAAGAAGAAAAAAAATGATCTACAGTCCATACACAATCCTATGGAAACTTTCAGGTATCAAACATTGGTTGTGGAGTCCTTTATTGGAAATTTTTGATTCATAGATAGTAAGTTATTTCGCTTAAAATCAAGAATTTCGTTTCAGTCTTAAGACTGTTTAAAATATCTACCCTCAGAATTTCATTTTGAATTAAAACATATTCATTCCAACTCAACAATGCTTGATAAAAGAAAGGCCTACAGACTCAAGAAATTTCTATGAGAACGATTTCATAAACTCAAGCAATTTTAAATGGAAATCTATCCTTTTGAGTCAATCATCAACCAAAATTTTCAAAGACAAAGCATTCGGATCTAGAGAAGATTTAAATGTTTTTTAATCACACTTCTAAGTACAAAATATCTAAAATCCACAACAAAAATATTCAAAGTGCAATTACTCTATACCAGTCCACACACATACCTTTCTATCTAACTAAAATCAACTACTTGACTTGGTTGAGGTCGATGGTAGGCCCTTGGCATGACCTTAGAAAATCTAGATTACCACAACAAGCTTACATATTAAAAGCACATAAATTTATAAGTTTAAAAGCCTATATCACTATATTTATAGTCTTCAGTAATGCATAAGTACAACAGTTCCAAACTGAATTAAAACAAATTTATTTAGTTTTCACAGTCACAATTCTTTTCTTCTTCAACTCGCTAATCTCTAACACTGGTACATGGCCCTTTTAAAAATATTATGACCCAAAGATATATGTAACTAAATAATCAAGAGAGATAATTTCTTAGAGTGTGGACTGATGATTCGTTGCCTATCATTTACTTGATTTTCCTAAATAGGAAATTTTTTAGTTAGGAACTCTTCCCATGTTTCTTTTTGATGGCCCAAATCATGGAAAATAAGCATATTTATAAGACTATAATGACATAGACTAGTCTCAGCCTTCTTGGAAGTTGAATCAACACTTCTAGAAACCTTATGCAAACTTTGATGAGGGAAGAAAGGGAAACTATCGTCGTGCCCATTTGTAAAATGAAGGAGAAGTATGATGTGGTAGAGGAACACAACTGCATACCTTCCTTCAAAGGTTACGAACCTTGGTATCATTGTGATGAGTGACCACCATTCTTCTTCAATACAACTTCTCAAGACACCTTTGGACTAGTTGATCGATTTTATGTGGGTTCGAGGTATTTTGAACATTCTTTCGAGTCAAGTGGTCCACCTTTGAATTACCTTTCAGCAGACAAAGGCAATCCTATCACATTTTTTAATCAAGTCCTCTATAAATTTTATCTTTAAGCTTCCAACCTTCATGATCTTTTGATCAAAACTTTGTGCAAATGCCATAGAAACTTTATGATTGTATCCTTGAAACTTCTTTAGAAAATCAATCCACCCCTTCTCCTAAAACCTAATCTTACAAGCTGGATATTCTGGGTGTTGGCATTATGTTTGAAGTGTTGTCCTTGATGGCAACTCACTCTGAGGTTGGTACAGGTGATGGCAACTTAATTAGTGGACAGATCTCAGTACAGTAGGACAAGAAAGAGATATACGCAGGTTCATCAAGGAGAATCAGCGTGTACACGCAGGTTGGTTTCAGTAAAAGCATGTACATGTGAAAAGTACCTTTGGTCCGTGGCAGTTAGTCCTTGGAAGTTGTGCCTATGGTTTTGGACCATGGTGTCTCGACGGACGTGTTGATCCCTAGTTTCGAGGTTGATGGTATTGTGTTGCTATGGTTTTGGCCCGTGGTATTGTGAAGGGTCTAAGGCTATATAAGGAGAAGATCATTAGGCAAAGAGTGGGCATTTTTTGGGTGTCTGACGAAGTAAGAGGATTTGGTATTGCTGGTTATCTGTTCGGGACGTTTGGCAAGGGTCGGATCTGACAGCGAAGGCATAAGAATCTATTTCTAGATCTGCACGCGGGTTGCCTTTGGTGAAAGCGCGTATACACGCGGTTTTGCTACGGTGAAGTAGCGTATGCATAATAAGATTTGATATTTCAGGTTGCTGCTGATTCTGGTGGTTGTTGCAGAGTTCTGGGCTCTGGTTTTGTTTCTGTGTATTTGATGACATGGTTTCAGTGATTCAGTATTGGGTTGTTTAATGAATTATGATGACAGGGTTGATGATTGTATTGCAGTAATGTTTATTTTGTACTCTTGGATCCAGTCTGAAAATTGATGAAACGTGGTCCCTGAAGATTGTAGGGTCAGCACCTACGTACTAGTAAATGGATCAGCTAGTACAAGAGCTGAGGGGGTTGTAGCTCCCTTCCAAAAGTAGTTGGAAAACGAGAGAGGGTTGTAGCCCTCTGCGGGTTGTACCCTGCATACTGGTAAAGGACTGCACCAGTATATTGTAAAAGAAGTTTCTCATTAAAGAAGAAAGAAACAAATTGCAGCAGGTGGTTTTCACCCACATTGGGTTTCCACCTTATATCATGGTGTTCATGTGTGTGGCTCTTGTGTGATGTCCTGTTCTATTATACTGCACCTGTTTACTGTTAATATGCTTAATAATGTTCTGATGCATTTACTGAAGATTAAGAAA
>APFE031694952.1:0-37609 GCA_000404065.3 Pinus taeda | reverse complement strand
CTGCATACTGGTAAAGGACTGCACCAGTACATTGTAAAAGAAGTTTCTCATTAAAGAAGAAAGAAACGAATTGCAGCACGTGGTTTTCACCCACATTGGGTTTCCACCTTATATCATGGTGTTCATGTGTGTGCCTCTTGTGTGATGTCCTGTTCTATTATGCTACACCTGTTTACTGTTAATATGCTTAATAATGTTTTGATGCATTTACTGAAGATTAAGCTAACTGAATTATAAGATCTCTGGGTATACGCTAGTTGCTCTAGACACAGTCGCGTGTATACGCTGGTTCACTCAATTGAAGTAGCGTATATGAATTTGAGTATGAAATTGAAAAGTTTTATCTGATCTGATAATACTGACCCCCCCCCCCCCCCTCTCAGTATTATTTCCAACACTGGGTTGGCATGGAACTGGGTGAAATTAGGTTCATGTTTGTCAGCTCCCATGCTGACCATAAAATAATGTCAAAGCCAAAGGGAAATTGGGAAATCACAAGCTAGTCATAGGGTGCTTATGAAATTTGGAAATGCATTATATTAAGAGAGAAACAACTCTTCATTTCAGGGTTTTAAATAGGCTATAGGATCAGTTAGAAAGTGCGCCCATGTTTTCAAATCGTGAAACAAATTAGTCGATTATAAGTATGACGAAAGTAAAAAAAGCATATATATCATGATGGGAGGTTAATGAGTAAAATGAATTCTTGGATAAGACAATCTAGACTACTAACAATAATGAATTTCAAATTCATGAGTGAGGAACATACGAAATCATGATAACATATAACTCAACTAGATGGAGGCATCATCACTAATCAAATTCCATTATTCACACCCTTTGAATTAATCCCAGTAAATGAGAAACTTGTTCATACCTTTGATGGATTGTATAATGATGGCTAGGGGTTGAAAAATAATGAGTGGTAGGACACCTTGATCATTATCAGAATGTTTTTATCATTATTGAATATGATATAGATATGCTACTTTGGTCATGAACAAACTAAGTCTTATAAAATTTCAATATCACCACCAAATTTTAATGGTGTTGAGTTGAAGTTGGAACACATTATTACACTTTTGAGCTTGATATTCACAATCTTAGGTACAAAAATTATTCAGTACTTAAACTTGCAGACTACAATAAGTACTGAATTAAGTACAAAATTTCTGAAATTACCCAACAATAATAAATAAACTAAACCACTGGGATAATGTTGAGATAACAAATAGAAGTCATTCCATATTAGCTTGGAACTGGTCTAGAAAATCAGATTTTAGAAGGAAAAGGAAATTGAAATATGACTATTGTTGCTTCAAATCAATATTGGTGCCACCATTCCATGGATTTTGACTAGGCCTGGAATGGTTACTACCTGGTGGCAATTCATTATTTTAGAGTCTGAAATGCATGAAAGAAGACTCCAATGGGCTTCTTTCTCGTAATTATTCTACTAAGCCTATAAAAGAATAACTCTATGTTTAGTAGATCCCTATCTATTGCCATCTCATAAATTTTAATGAACCTAAGTTATCTAATGCTTAGAGTGTTCAATTTTAGAGAGTATGAAGAACTCAAAGTAGACTCTAGGGGGGCTTCCTATCCGTTAGTATTCTGCAAGGCCCGGAAAAGAATTAATATGTAGTTGGAAGATCCCTAGCTACCACTGTCCCATTAATATTAATGAGTCTGTGTTAGTTGGTGCTCAAAAAATTCAATTTTAGAGAGTCTAAAGATGTTCAAGGTAGACTCCAGAGTGTCCTTTTCCATAAGTAATCCATTAAGTCGGGATAAAGGATTAAAACTACAATTGAAATATTTTCTCTTTATTCTATGTGAGCTGTGGAGGAAAACATAAATCTGCCCACTATCATTTATAATATTTAACTATATAAAATATAAAAATATAAAAATAATATAAATTAATTGGAAGAACCAGTAGGAGTTGGATCCCATTCATCATAAGCTCCATTCCTAGGTTCTACAACACATTTTGTAAAAATTCTTGTTTGGAAAGTGGGTGGTGGTAGGCTTTCAACCTATGTCTATTTACCACAAATGAAGTCATATTATCATCAATGGTCCTAATTTTGACTGAGCCATTGTCAAAAACTTCCTCCACTTCATAGGGTCCCAACCATCTAGTTGAAAACTTTCCCTTGAAGTGTTTAAACTTGTTGTCATACAATAATGCCCAGTCTCTAGGTTGAAAAAATTTCTTTTTAATATACTTATCATGCCATCAGGCCCTTTGATCCTGAACCAACATAGTCTTTTCAAGAGCATCCTGTCTGATTTCATAAATTTCATTCAGTTGAAGTACTCTTTGTTTTTGAGCTTCATCTAAATCCATTCCAAGTTGAGCAGTAGTTCATAATGATTTTAGCTAAAATTCAATGGGAAGCAGTACCTGCTTCCCATATACAAGCTCAAAGGGTGTGTGTCTTGTCACATTTCTCCATGTTATTATGTAAGCCCAAAGTGATTTTGGTAATTTTTCAACCCAATATCTACGGTGCAGCTGAATTGTTTTAGTAAGAATAGACTCCAAGAATTTATTGGTAGATTCTACCTGTCCATTCACTTGAGGATGGTATGGTGTAGATTTCATTGCTTAATTTTGTACTATTCAGTAATGGATTTTACTAGTTTCCCGATTGGTGAAAATCTCTCTAGGTACTCCAAAGTGAGTAAATATATCTTCAAAGAGGAAATCCACAACAAAATTCTTAATGGAAGAAAATAAGGACTTAGCTTCCACCCACTTTGTCACATAATCGGTACAGAATAAGATATACCTCTTCTTTCTGGACATAGGATAAATACTTCCTACTAAAAATAATGCTCACTTTTCAAAGGGTTCAATTGATATTTGAGCTTGAAGAGGCATCTTGTCACTTGGAACAGGTCCCCCCATTCCTTGGCAAACATCACCACTCGAAACAAACTTCTTGGCATCTTTAAAAAGGGCGGGCCAATAATATCCTGCATGCAACACTTTATTGGTTGTCCTTTTGTCCGCAAAATGCCCACCAAAAAGTTCAGTGTGACAATATTTTAAGACACCATACATGTATTCCTCCCACACACATCTCCTATGGATTAGATCTAGTCTAGTGTGGTCTAGGTATCCTTCTATCCATGAATAATTGGCACTCAATTGCAAAATCTTATGTTTTTCCGTGGCAGGTATATTTTGTGGGAACTTTCCTGTCACCAAGTAATTAGCCAATCAACGAACTAGGGAGTATAAGTCGAAATGGAAAATAAATTCTCATCAGGAAAATCGACTCGAACTAGGGTAGTGGTCTATGAAATGGTCATTCTGGACAAAACAATCTGCAACTTAATTGTCTTGTCTAGGTCTGTCAATCACAGTATTATTAAATTCCTGAAGCAGAAGTAACCATCGAGTGATTCAACCATTTTTAACATGTTTTTTTATAAGAAATATAATAGCTAAATGATCAGTATGGAAAAAAGTTATGTATCTAGTAATATAATGCTTAAATTTATTGATAGCATGAATTATTCCTAATAAATAGCGTAAGGAATATGGTCCTCCCTTTTTCCTAACATAGCTCCAAGGGATGTAGTTGATGCATCAGTGCAAATATGAACTGAAAGGGACCAATTAGGCCCTATCAACATTGATATCCTATCTTTTAATACCTAAAAATCACTTTGACAATCAATATCCGAAGAAAAATCAACATCTTTAGCCAACAATCTAAACATGGGTGCACCAAGTTTTGTAAAAGTTTCAATAAATATCCTATAATACCTTGCATGCCCTAAGAAACTTCTTACCTCTTTTTGCGATGTTGGAACTGGAATTTGTGAAATTACCTCATATTTTGTAGGGTCGACTTTCATTCTTGTTTGTGAAACATGATGACCAAGGACAATTCTCTCAGCTTGCATCATCTTACATTTTTTATTGTTGAAGGCTATATGAGTTTCTTGATAATAGATCAAAACCCTTGTCAGGCTAGGAGGTAACTGCTCAAATGAATTGTGTTTTTGCATTAAGGTTGATCAAAAGTATATACATGTAGGGAGAGACTCTTGGGCTTCATCTCCTAGTGTCTCTTCATATTCCAAATCTCCTTATTTTATATTCACATAATCTTACACATATTGACCCAATATCAATGATTAGGTGTCAACATTCCTCCCCTTAATCTGAAGGGATGTTGGTGAATCCAAGCATCATTCTGAATCTTTCAAACTTTTCTCTTCCAAGTGCTTTGGTGAAGATGTCTACAATCTACTCATTTGTGTAACAATGGCATAGATGGATCTTCTTGGCCTTAACATGATGTCGAATCAGATGGTATTTTGTATTAATGTGCTTCCTTCGATCATGGAACTTTGGGTTCTTGGCCAAATTTATTGCAAAAGTGTTGTCAATCATGAGTGGAGTTTAATGCACTTGTTTCACCTACAAATATTCCTGAATTCTCCTAAGCCACACAATTTCCTTTGTTTCTTCAGCTGTTGCCAAATATTCTGCCTCTATTGTGGAATCTGCTAGAACTAATTGTTTGTGTGACCTCCAGGAGACAACTCCCGATCCAAGACTCATAACATAACCTGAAGTAGATACCCCCGTTTCTTTATCTCCATTGAAGCCTGAATCAGAGTATCAAATCAAGCTAAAGTCTCCCACCTGTGGATACTTAAGTTCAAAGTCTTGAGTTCCCTTCAAGTACTTTATAACTCTTTTCACAGTAGACCAATGTCCCTTATAAGGCTTTCGCACAAACTTGGAGAGGGTTCCAACAAAAAATGAAATGTTTAGTATGGTAGTAGTCAGGTAGTTGAGACTTTCTATAAGTTTTCTATACTTTGTTACATCCTAAAATTATTTTCCTTCAATGGATGTGAGCATTAAGTTCTGTTCCATTCGAGTAGTCAAAGGATTTCACTCATCCATGCCAAAATTGTTCAACATATATCCAATGTACTTCTTTTAAGA
This sequence comes from Pinus taeda, assembly GCA_000404065.3. NCBI lineage: Eukaryota > Viridiplantae > Streptophyta > Pinopsida > Pinales > Pinaceae > Pinus > Pinus taeda. The sequence goes on along the minus strand of APFE031694952.1, from coordinate 32,625 downwards.
AAGGAATATAAACTTCGGATATTGAGTTACTTCAATACTAAGACAGTAGTGAACATACCCCAAGTATGTCATTTCAAAACCTTTCCTCAATTCCTTCTTTATGGATGCAATATAGCTCTCATTGTTCTCTGTCATAAAAAGATCATCTACATACACCACAATATATACAACTATTTTTCCAACTTTCTTGAAAAACAAAGTTACATCATCAGGATCATAATGTTTGAAGTTATGTTTCATAAGATGCTCGGTTAACTTCTCGTACCAGGCTCGCAGTGCTTGCTTGATGCCAGACAAGGATTTTACAAGTTTGCATACTTTATGTTCTTGACCCTTCAAAACAAATTCTTGGGACATAAAAAAAAAATATCTTTCAAATATCCATTCAATGAAATTAGTTTTTACATCCATTTGATGGAATTTCCAATTTTTCTAAGCTTCCAAGGCAAAGAGTGTCCAAATGGTCGCCCATTTTTCCATGGGGAAAAAAGTCTCCTTATAGTCAACTCCTCCTTCTATGAAAAACCTTTTTCTACAAGCCTAATTTGTGCTTATCAAGTGAGCCATCAAATTTATACTTGTTCTTGTAGACCCACTTGTAACCTATTGGTTTGGTTCCCAATGGTGAATTAACCAGCTTCCAGGTGCCATTCTTTATCAAGGCATCATACTATTTTTGCATCACATCTTTCCATTCATCATGAGAAGAGGCTTCTTTGAAGGAAGTTGGTTCAAAATATGTAGGCAAATTCTGTTCACAATCATAAGAAACATCCATATCAATAGGTGAATCAGAATCATCTACATCACCTCCATTTTGCCTAGTTGAGTTTCTTGTTCATGTCTTTCCAACCTCATCAGGATGAACACTTTCAAGTGTATTTGTCAGCCATTTTGGAGGACTTTTTCTGAGATGGACCAAGTTTCTCAGTTGACTAAGTTGGGTCTGAACCAAGATTGAGTCTCCCAATTCTATCAATCACATCACTCAAAGTGTCATCAATGATTGGAGCTTCATGTGGGGGAGAGAGTGTTTCAGAAGAAGATTTCATAGATTGATCTAGTATAGAAATCCCCCCTTCAAGATGTGGAATCTCATTATCAAATTCTTGAAAATATTTGGCATTTTCAAATCTATCCAAGTGATCAAGCTATCGCTCAACAACATTGTCAGCCTTGGAAGATTCAAGAAAGATCACATCTCTAGACGCAACAAACTTATTATTAACTTCATCATAGAGAATGTATGCTTTGGATGTATTTGAATACCCCAAGAATATACACTTATGACTCGTTGCACCTATTTTGTTTCTTTGTTCCTTAGGTATTAAGGAATAATAGGTGGAACCAAAGACCTTGAGATGGTTTACCAAAGGAATGTGGCCATATCACATTTCATAAGGAGTCATGTTTCCAATAACATTAGATGGACACTTATTCTTTACATACACAACACATATAACTACATCAGTGAAAAACATGAATTTTACATTCTTGGAAAACATCATGGAACATACCATATTTAAGATTGTCTTGTTCATTCTTTTAGCTACTCTGTTCAGTTGGGGATTATAAGGCACATTTGTTTGATGTTTGATCCATTGCTGATGAATATAGTTTTCAAATCTATTTGAAGTGTATTATTTTCCATTATCAGTGTGAATAGAGCCAATATGATATTGTGCATCATTTTCAATCCATGCATGAAAGTTCTCAAATTTTTGACAAGCATCAGATTTGTTCTTCAATAAATAAACCCAACACATTCTAGTGTAGTCATCGATAAATTTCATCATATATTTATTTCCATTTGCAGAAGGAAAAAACATTGGGCCACATAAGTCTGAATGGATAAGTTAAAATTTTCTATTTGCTCTGGAATGTGAATCATGAAAAGATTGTTTGTTGTGCTTTCCTAAGATACAAGCATCACATTTCTTAAGTTTCCTAGGAATTGTAGGCAAACAAGTAACACCACTTTTCTTCAACATATGAAGGTTGTCATAATTCAAGTGTCCAAATATAGCATGCCATAAAAGACTTGATGGAAATGTACCTTCATCATAATGAGAACTATATGAGAAGTTTTGTACATAAGTAGAGGTACCTTGTAGCTTTAGAAGTATTTATTCTCCTATCCCTGTCATGACAAGTGAGCGATCTGATGCTTTTATGACCTCAACCTTTCCATAAAACTTATGAATGGAGTGCCCTTGAATGGACCAAAGGAAAAAAGTTTCTCTTAAGCTCTGGGAGATATAGAATAACATGTAGAAGAAAGTCTGGAAGATCAGGCAGTTTGAGCTTGATTGTGCCAAGCTCTGATGGATTTAGTTTTGACTTGTATGCAAAGTATAATGCTCCATCAACATTGTTAGTAAATTATTTTAAGAAGTCTCTTCTAAAAGTCAAGTGGCAAGTTTCCCCTGAAGCAAGCGACCAATCATTTTTCCAAGTAGAAAGTGAAGCATTAAATAAGTCTCTAATTACTCCAATACTGCAGTGTGCCACAACATAGTGAGAAGATTTAGGTGCTTTACCTTTCCCTTTTTCATTGGTTTTACCTTTGTATTCATTTCTTTCCTACTCAATTCTGTCCCAAGGAAACTTACATGTGGATACATCATTTCCATTTATATTTCAATGTATGCAATGAAGATGATGCCCCACCCCCCACCTCTAAAATTCCTTCTTCCTCTTCCTCTAGAAGAATATTTTTCTTGACACACATATTTTTTATAAGACTGAGGAGTTGTCTTCTTCCCAAAAGCCTTCTCTGTCCGCAAACTTTTTCTCAAGGGAGTCAAAGGTAATCTCCTTGAGGTTTCCACTTGCTTGCAATGACTCAAGCTAATTTGAATAAGTGGGATATAGTGCCTTGAAATAACCTATGAGAGGAATGTCTATTTGAACACCAGTGGTTTTTATATCATGCAAAATGGATCTAACTTCTCATGCTAAAGCAAGAGGGTCCTCATTTTTCAATTCAAGACTAAACAATTTAGTCATCAATTGGACAACTTCAAGTTCATAGTCTGAGTCATATGATCCATTCAACTTCTATAAGGCTTCAAAATAATTTGAAAACGGTGAAATATGGTGACTTACCTCTTCATTTACAGATGTTGTAATCAAGGCATAGGCTTTTCTGTTCTTATTTTTCTAGATGAAAATCTCCTTATCTGAGGTGGGCTTTGTAGGTTCATTATCTACTTCTCCTATACAAACTCCTTTCCACAACTCATTGAAAATGACGGTGTGTTTTATCTTCTGGGACCACTGAGAATAGTTCTCCTTGCTAGTGAGAACCACTCCCACAATAGAAATTAGTGAATGTATCATAAAAACTGATTTGGGCTCAAAATACTTGCAAAAATTTTGATGTCTTTGTAAATTGATTGGTTATTTTTTCAAAAATATATTCAATTAAGAGTATAAACCCTTAATATTCCTCCATAATCCATGCAATTTCGTATCTCCTTCAAACAAAATTCACCTCCTTTTTTAACAAGGTATACCACTCATACCCTTAAAAATAATACACCATTCACTTTATAATTTCTTTTAAAAATGGACACAAGGCATATATATAAATAGCTGCTTATGAACCTTACGACCTTAAAAAAAGAGTTATTTGTATTTCAATAATAAATTCATAACCAGGTAGAATACATAACTAATTTGAAACTAATATATAATTGTATGGACCAACGTTTATATATTATGCAACATACAACATGGAGTTATATGAAGCCCCAAGGGTTAGCTCAAATGGTCGAGTCCCCGTTGTTAAGTACCTCGCTGATCAGGAGGTCATAAGGTCAATTCTCCTCGACGCCCTTGGGGTTAGGCTCTGTTAGTCTGGTCGGTGGGCTTTAAAAGATTCCCTTCAGGGTTGATTTGCCTAGATTTTCCTATGGGAAAAAAACGTGGAGGTATATGAGGCGGGTTATATATTAATGGTGGTATGCGGGACCGGTGGTAGAGGATTGATGGTATATATGAATTGACCGTGGTATATGCATATGGTAGCTTTCACAGTATTTAGGACACAGTAATCAAAGGAGCGAAGAGGAGGGAAGACCAGTGGTAGAGCATTGAGGAGTGATAGTCATGGAGGAGCGACAATCACAAAGGTCAAGTATGTATGGGAGTGACGTTGTATGGTGGGATGGGGAAGAGTTAGGAATTAACAGCCAACATAATCATGCTTACTAGAGCTTCTACTACGCCAACATATCACCATCACACAATTACCATACCACTCAATCGGTTCAACACAGTAATAACACAAATAACACAACTACAGTAACAATAACTGGCTCATAGTTATAAAACTTCGACATACCACACACAATCAGACCATTCACGTAGCATGGAAGATTCAATGTGTATGGAGGAGGCTCACCACACCTCAACACCTTCAGGATACATCAAATAATATGATCCCTTCAACTCCAAATGCATAGTGTACTGTGTCCAGCACCACGCTCCAGGGAATAATATACTACAAATTCTACGCAGGGATTTGATATATTACAAAAAAAATGATAGAAGGGAGTTCCAAGGGAGTTACAAGGGTAGAAAGGGAAACCAAAAATGGAGTTGGATTTGATGCCATGTCATGCCAGGAGGTAACTCCTCAAATGAATTGTGTTTTTTCATTAAGGTTTACCATAGATATATACATGGAGGGAGAGACTCTTGGGATTCATCTCCCAGTGTATCCTCATATTCCAACTCTCCTTATTTTCTGTTTACATTATTTTACACATATTCACCCAATCCCAATGATTAGGTGTCAAAAATCCTATCCAATTTTTCCAAGGCCCCCTAAAAACCATTTCCATAAACTATGTAGTCATTGATGTATACATCCACACAATCATGTATAAGGTTAGCAAAAATTGCTAGAACAACCTTTTGAAAGGTAGCTAGTGTGTTACAAAAGCCAAAGGGAATGAATTTGTAGGCATAGGTACCCCAAGGGCAGGTATAATTATTTTTCTCTTGATCTTCTAGGGCTATTTGGATCTTATTGTAACCACTATACCCATCTAAGAAAGATAAATACTTTTTCCCTGATAAGGAGTCAAGTAACTTGCCAATAAAAGGCAAAGGAAAATAATCTCTCAAAGTGGCCTTGTTTAGCTTCATATAATCAACAAATATTCTCCATTTCCTGATTTTCTTGGGAACAACCACTGAGGGAGATATCCGTTTGCTACCAGAAATAGGATATATGAAATTTTGACTCAACAATTTTTGGAGCTCATCCTTGACAATTTCCTTAAGGGTTGGGTTCATTCATCTTTTTGGCTACCTTACAGGTCATATTTCTTCATTGTTATAAATATGATGCATGCAGGTGTTGGGGTGTATCCATTTCATATCTAGATAGTCCCAAGCAAATGCCCCAGACTATTTTTGGACCATTTCTACTACTTGTTGTTTCTATTATGTACTTAAGTCTATATCTATATACAATGTTTTTCTAGAACTGATTTCAATAGGTTGTGCACCTACTTCCTTGTTTTTTTCTATGGCTAGAATAGTAAATGATGCAAACACAATAGGGTAATAGGTTTCCTGAAACTCACCACTAAAAACATGATTGTAACCACTAAAAGAAACAGGGTATTCAATACAACTTATATTAGATAAAATTTGTTACAAGACATGTTCCTTTGATTGTTCCTGAAATCCTCTTAATTGTTCTAAGGTTAGTGGCGGAAGCATACATTCTTCCTCTCCATAAGGGCTTTCCAATCAAAGAGGGACTTCACCATCCAATTGAGCAGGTAGAAAAATTGTCAATATTTGAATTTGAGATCCATTAGATATAGTCATTTCTCCAGTTCTACACCTAATGACAACATCAACAGTAGCTAGCTAGGGTCGGCCTAAGACTATTGGGTGCCCCAGTTTAGTGGTTTTTGGGGAGATGACTATGAAACCTATTGGATATTCCTAAGAGGCCACAATAACTACCACATCCTACATAATTCCAATGGGTTTGACAATAGACTTGTCTCGTAATTCCAACACAATAGGTGTAGGTCTTACCTGATTTAGTTACAACAATTGATATGGTATCCAAAGTAATTGCATTAATGGATTCTCCTAAATATACTATGGTGCTAGGCAGAAAATTCCCATTGATCCCTATAGTCACCACTGGGTTCCCTGGATCATCATATTTCGGTGGCAATCCTGATATCATCTCAAACATTTGGCTAACTACTTTAATGGTTTCGTTATTATTCTTCTTCCTTCCAGATTTCTTAATATAAATATCCTAATGCTTTTGGTGTATATAGGGATGTATTTAATATCTTGCAGTAAAGATATCTTGATACAAACATTTCTCAATTTGGATTCTAGATCATATTCTACAGTTACTTCAATTTTCTTTAGAAGTAACCAATCAGGAAAAGGAGGCTCCTTAGGTTCCAAGGATTCCTGTGGTTCTTTTGTTACATCATTATTTTTAGTTTCCATTTGTTCATTTGCTATGTCTTCAGAATCTATATGGCGATCCTCCTCTTGTATAACAACTTCAAATTTAGTTTTATTAATCATTTTCCCAAACCTAAGTTGAATTTAATTTATGGGGAAGGAAGTGATAACATAAGTGGGAAAATGCTACAATTCTATGTTTTGAACAGGATGAGGAGATTTGTTATTAGATTAGATATGGTTTGTTCAGGCAGTTGTGTTAGACTTGGAGGATTTGAGTTAAATGTCTGCTACATCTGTTTTGAAGATGGAGTGGGAATTTGAGGTAGATATGGTGGCTGCTGTAGTGGAAGTGGTAATGGTAATGCATGTTGTTGCTATGTGGGATAAGGTGGAATATATCCTTGCTGGTACTAGGGCGCATTAGGTGTATATGACACATAAGGTGGATATTGTGGTTGGTAATGCGGATATGAAGGTATTGGAATTTGGGACTAAAATACATTCCCATAAGGGTTTCCCTTCCATCCTTGATTCCATGGAAAATTGTGAGGTGGTTGGGCTAACCATAGAGAGTAAGTCTGAGGATTCCATGGATGATACTGTGGAAAATACTGCATATTAGGGTCTTGACAATAACTAATGTTTTGTGTCCTCCATGGTGGTCTCATAGAAGTTTGAGGAATCTCACTGGTTTCAGTCCCTCCCTTGTAAATAACTTGTAATCCTAGTAGGGAATGACATTATTCAGTGCGGTGATCATATGTGAAAATTCCATAGACATGTATCATATTTATAGGAAATTATCTCTTAGCATGTTTCCTTTTGCATTTGGGATAAAAAATAGCTAGGGAAACCTTATCCTCTTGTTTTTTCTTAATCTGAAGAGTATATAATTAGTCACTAATAGTGTCCAAGATATCTGGATTGAAGTTTTCCAAAAGGTTCCCTAGTTCAATTTGAGTAACACCACCTTGTACATGTTTAGAATTTCTAGTCACATAGTCCCTTGGAATATCACGAATTATTTTGCCTACCTTAGCTTGGCTTATGGAATAAGTTCTACATAGCTCATATCTTTCATCAAAAGGTTTCTTATAAATGTCTCCAAAACTTAAGAGATTTAAAGTTATAGTGCATTCTTCCCTTAACCCTTTCAATAAATAGTCCTAAAGGTTTTTTCATCCAAATTACCTATTCGGTATTTATGGTAATTATAAAGGAATATTTCAAGGTATTCTTTAAAAATGACATCTATTTGCTGCACCCTAAAAATTTCATTGATATCTCTACTTTTGCAATAATCTTGGTTAGGAAAGAAGGATTTCATTTCATCCCATGAATAGATAGTGTGTTCTCCCAAGCTCATGAACCACCTAAGGGTTGAATCTTTCAAGGTAGATGAAAATAGTTTTGAGATTATGTGCATCATAATAATAATTATAACTTCTACAAAGAATATCAAATTCAAAAAGAAAAGAATTAAGATATTCGGAAGACGTACCATGAAAATGTGGAAGAGATGCCAAGGGTATATTTTTCATAGTAATGTATATGGTGATGTCCAAGATTGGAAATCCAAATGTAGTCCCTTCTTCTTCCTTGTTTTCCCCAATTCCTCCTCTAGGTCCATATCTTATGCCACCATTAAGTAGGGTATTGATTGTTTCATTGTTCCCACTACTATTCTTGTCATTGTTTATGTTGTATTCACCTCCTCTTCTATCAGCCATTCTTTCAATAGGTCCAAAAGTAGTAGGCTTTGGTGTAGTACTCCAACTAGAAGAAGATTTGAACGAGTTAGGTTTCATATTCCTAGGCCCAAGATCTCTCTGAGATCCTCTTACCGGAGATTCCCCTTGTGAGACCGCCACTTCTATTGTTCCTACAACAGTTCCTACTATGGAGAGTTCTTGATATGGTGTGCCTTCAAGCTGCATTTCCCCCTATGAATTGATTATTTCCTTTTCTGAGGCCACTATTACAACAAATATTTCTCCTTCATCCTTGTTTCCTACATAATGATTAAAAATTTTAATAGGACCGAATAATTCTAGAAGTGATTTCGTTCTTTGAATAAAGCTCCCCTTACTATCTATAGGTCTACCTCTACTTTAGAGCAAAAAAATGAACTACAAAAATTAATTAGGGACAATCAGAATTTGGAGAAACCCCACCATAGTGGATGCATGTATCTTCACTCATGTCTTACCATACTCACTGCGCCCTCTAATTGCCCTGCAAAATCCCTGTTACAAACATAGATCTACGAAAATAAAGTATTACATGTACCATTCACAACTTCTTGGAAACAACGCCAAACATGTTAGGGTTTTTATATGGTCTTTTAGTTCCCTATATTTGTTTAAAAATTTCAATCCGGAATTTGTAATCTTAGAGTTGCAAAGTATTATGGTTCAGATCCATGTTCACTATTCTACAATCAACTAGTACTAAATTAAGTACCAAATGTTCACTCTAATAAATGTCCTAATTCAAAATCATTTAACTACTTTACTAAAGTCTAATGAAGGAAAGAAGCCTATGATTTCTTCTAAATAAAACACAATTTGAATCATTAATTTATCTTTAGAAATCACACAACTAATTCATGCTCGAATACCTCACTGGAAACAAACCCAATAATACGATAACTCAATTTAAGTAATATGTTCCTCTTCACACAAAACTAACCCTAGGGTCAAATAAAATCTATAACTATAAATTGAAAACTAGTTCCATGAATGATATTGAACTCAAGGATTCACTCACACAATTCTATGATTTCATAAACAAATTGGAAATTTATGATTCTATTGTAGTGGCTATAACCACCCTCCAATATTTTACCTTAGCCTGTTTTGGAGCCTCCTTAACAACCTTTCACATTGCTTTGTCTTGCTTCGTTAAGTACTCAAGCTTCATGAGTTGCACAAAGGCAGCCTGTTGATCACAATTGATCCACTCCCCTTATAGGCTACTCACCAGGACTTGGTCCAGCTGCAGGCAGAGCAACTTCCCCTTTAAAATTGCGCATTCTTGGAGGGAAATTCTTGCTTTCGTTTACATGTATACTAGCTTGTCTTATCTCTATTTCAGTTTTCATTGCAATCTCACTATTATCACATGCTTGAAACTGTTTTGCATCGATGTTCGCCCAACTGACGAATTGCCTCACTCACATGCATGTTGATCTATTTGTTGAATATTTCATTCATGTTTTGCATGCACTGTCAATCACTTTTGCTATCACTTAGTGTTGCCATGCATTCATCGACTTACTTGCTTTCAGTTGCCCATTGGCGAGTCAAGCCAACCTTGGCCTGGGCTTTGCCTTCACCAAGGTTTCATTGTACAAATTGGGAAAGGAAGGCTCACCTTCCTCTACATATTTTCATATTCCTACCCATCGCTAGCCTCAAGTACTGTTTTGCACATTTTTGGAGGACAGTGGCTGCTTGGCCCAAGAAATTGCACAAATATGTCCTTGGGCCAATAGTCCTTCCCAGCTAGAATTGCACATTATGCTATCCCAGCAATCAACAGCTAGACTGGAATGTGCATTGCACAGTTCCAATAGTCAGTCGGTCTCCCAGTAGCCTGGACTGTGCCTTGTGCAGTCTTGGTAGTTGGTCTCCCGATCTCCCAGCCAAAATTGCGCAACCTTCATGATCATTCACCCAGGTATGTTACAAGTTAGTTCTCATGTTCATTTTGGCTTTCAACTGACAAATTTCTTTCCATGAGTGTTTCCATATCTCCAGGTATCACAAGTGTTCTTCTGCCTCTCAGTAATACAACTATAATGGTTTCCAGGAGAGCAGAGATGAAGACACCATTTAGAGCACACTTGGGGATGCAGTCAATCAAGTGTTTACAAGCTTGCCTACTCATGAAGACATCAAGTTGTTCGTAGACAAGGACATCAAGCATCAACATCACAACAAGTAGCATCATGAACAATAACTGAAGGAAGCATACCGAACACAACAAATGCAGTGAACACAACAAATGCAAGAGAAAGGTTGTGGACAACACAGAGGCAGACCAAAGTTGCAAGATCAAGCAAATCCACTGATAATGAAATCAACTTTGGAGACTCAGGCTATGAGGTGATGACGTGACATGAAGGTCGTGTGTATACAAAGAATGGAATGAAAAAGGAGTTGCATGTGCTGAAGCAACAACTCAAGGAAGAACATGAAGGTTCACAAACAGACGAATGAGTTGCAGTAGGATTAGGAACATTAGTAGGTGCAACATGCACTCACGGATGAAAATGCACCCATACAAATTAAAGACCCATCCTAGCAGCTAATACGGAGCAAACATAGTGAGCAATGTTGTTGACCAAATGCAAGGGATTCAGCAACATGCAAATCATTGTGCACATGCATGAAACCCAACCCATTTAGCACACTCACTAAGGCGAAGACAAGAAGCAAGTCCAACTGGAGCTGAACATGTACTTCAAAAAGTGGATGTGCATTACCACCAGCACACACTCAAAGATCAACACAGACAATATCCATCAGAGTGTTGTTAGTTTAGCCGCACCTAAGAAGACCATGTGCAAGTTAGCAGACGAGTTGGATGAAGGGATTGAACCAATGCATCGGTTGCAACAGAGGCAAGAGTTCGCTTCAACAAGATGTCACCATGAGGTGCATGCACACCATCATGGATGACCAAGCTTGGCATCAACTCACCACCTTCACCATCACAAGCATGTCAAAGAGTTGGTCTCATCACAACAAATCGAGTGTTAGTGATATCTTGCAAGGCTTTCTAAAATCCATGTTGTCTCACATGAGTACATGTGCCTTGTATGTTGAGTCATGTCAAGTGTAAGTGAGGTGTCAATAGTTGGATGTAAAAGTCATAGAGTAGGTGAAGAGCCATGAGGGTATTTGAACTGTCATAAAGGGGAATGTCCAGGGCCACCCCACCCTTTGCTATAAATAGTCCCTCATAACTCATTGTAAGGGTTTTTGGTCAGCCAAGCTTCTACTAAGACTATCTTGAAGAAGGCTTGGACAATATTGTAACACGCGTTGGCTTCTTCGCTGCACGGAGCTAGTACATCTCTTTGGAGGAGGGGGCGGATGTGGCTGTAACATTCCACTGTTGGGGCTAGCAGGTTTACATGGATGTATTGTATGATTGGGACTTACACTTCTTTATATAATAAAAGCCAACAAATTTTCATGCATATGTTGTTATTGTAGTTGGACTACTCTTATTGCCTTAATGATATATTTTGTTTAACTCATGTACTTGTGTACGAACTGATTCACATGAAATTATATGAATCTTGTTTTTAATTTGTTGTATATGTTGTTAATGCTGTCACAATCCATGTCAACTACTCTGCTAAACATCAGACGGACCTTTCACATGAACCTTGCTATAACAACCATCACACTCGTCATGGACTGATCCGTGAGTGTTGTTTGTGTTATCTTTCCTTGTATGATGCAGCTACTGCATCAGAGTGGACTACTCCGCTGGAAGATGTGCATGTCCTTTGTGTTGTGTGTTCATAGCCGAGTTGGGACTGATCCCTTTCAACCTGGAACTCACGTTCACCTCCTTCTCCCTTTGAAGTGTTAGAAACTCTCATACACCTTCCATGACTCACTGCATCAGTCACACCCTTGCTGCTGACAGAGTTATCTTACTTGCCTCTGTTTACCTTATGAACCAATGTTGGGACTCCTACACCAAACGGTCTAAGGTCTAATTGGGACTTCTTACCGGGGAGATCCCATTGACATGTTGGTGGGTCTAGAATAGTCAACATTTCTAGCACTAGAAGGAGGGCTTGATGACAAGCTATGTCCTCTCATCCAATTTTTAACCTTTGCATATCTTTCATGGAGTCTTGCACTCTTCTTCCCTTAAGGTGTTTTTCGAATTGTGAAGATGTCTCCATAACGGGGAAGCTTTTCAATCTCTTGTCCACTCACACATATGATGGTGAAGGCAAAGTGGCCTTACTTGATCACTTACATAACTTTTTTTTCCATGATTTATGAGGAAGATGAATTTACTGACGAACAGGCCAGTTTGTTGCTTGCATACACACTTTGCGAATCTCCATTTTGTTGGGTTCTTAGCCTACTGGCTTACACTGTGCACTCATGTGAGAAGTTCTGTGATCTTATTAAAGACATGTTCTATCATTTTGATCCAGACCATATTTACTAGAAACTATTATGGCAACAGAGGGCTTCACATGAATCCGTTATTGTTTTTTGGTAGCACTTCTGTGACTTGGAATTTCAAGCTCCAAGGAGCCAAATGAAATTTGCTTATCTTTGCGACCAGTTTGAGTATTGGATTAAGAAATCTGCCCATCCCAAGAGAAAGTTTGAGATCAAGCCTCGCTCAACCTTCTTCATTGATGGAGCTACGCAATCTCATGTGGGAGTGGGAACTGTCTCAACTGACTCTCCACTTCCCACTCATTCAACAACTCCACCATTTCCCAGTGATGCTAATGATCATTCCTGTACACCTGTTCAATCTTCACACTCTCCCAACATCACTCCACTCAATTTTCATGCATATTTGGTTGTGAATCCTTCGAGTTCTCATAGGATTTCTTTTCTATAACCTTCGTCTTCGCACTCGGGTGTTCCTCCAGATGATGTTGTCTTGTGTTCATCAATTATGGACTCTTCACTCGTTGTGAATGAGGAACAAAACACTTACGGAGTTGGTGTTGCACAACCAGCATGCATTGTCATTCATGAAGAGTATGAGTGGGAGCTTGAGCATAAACACTCAGAGAAGGATGATTCCCTTCCATCCAAGCCCCCTGTGTTCTTTTCTAACATTGTTGGTGAACCTGCCATCCATGATTTTTCATGTGTGTATTCATCTACAGATTCACCCATTGTTGATCTTTCCTAGGGCACACCGTATGTTAGCCCATCATCCAACAATGGAGAGGACCAATCATTCATTGAAAAACTACTTGATCCTTCATCTGCTCTTTCCGGAAACACAGAGGGTGAACTTCCTTCCTTATTATCTACCCCTCTGTGTGATTCATTGAATCATGAGGATGGTGACCAAAATCCTAAGTTTTCTGACCTTGGTTTTCATGATCTCTTCACCTCATCATCTGATCATGATGTTGATTCACTCATTGTTAATTTGTCTAAGCCCCTGGTCTACGAAGATACATCTATCAAGGAAGTCAAAACCCCACAGACCGTCGAGGCACTTTAGCCTGAGTTGATGGTTATGTCAGGCCCTCGCTGTCCTAAGGTTGGTTTCACTCCCGATCAGGAAATTGTTCAATCACCCAAGGCTCCTCATCACTCATCTGTATGCATGGAAGATCCATCTCACTCATAGATCACACTTCTTCCACTTGAACTGCATGATCCCATTGCTCATGCATTGGAGGAGTCTTACATTGCGAGCACTCATGTGCGACGCAAGTTATCTATGTTTCTTTTGTGTGCTTGCATGTCTCAGTCAAGAGTGTGCTTATGCTTCAAAGTTGCACATAGTGTCACACAACACCATGATAAGTCCGCAGACTGCCCATCATGCACATGCACTCACTTATGTCCCGTGGACACTTTGAAACATGATGTGTGGTTTTCTTCATTGTTATATCTTTCTTGGTTGCTGGTCCAGACAATTGGGTTGCTTGCAGACCAAGCCTTCACCAACATGGGTCTACCAATGTGTTGATGGTTGCATTGGAAGTATCACTTCATGTGATCAGGTCCATGCACTGTTACTGTAGGAGTAGGAGCAGTGTTTGCTTTTAGTTGTTTGCTTACATGTTTGTTTTCTTACATGCTTTATTTGCTTGTTTGTTTGCTTGCATGTTTGTTTTCTTACATGATTTATTTGCTTGTTTGTTTTCTTTCTTGTTTATTTACTTGCTTCACTTTCATTTTTTCTTTTGATCTTGCTTTTCTTTGTTGATTATTTTTTCGTTCACTTGTTTCATTCTTAGGTTAGTTTATGTGAAACCATGTGTGACTCTTGAAACGAGCTTTGTAAAGTGCAAGAGGGCTTGTACAACTATCACTACTTGGTTATCTATCATCTTGCCTATGTATGATGAGCTTGTTAATTTTAGCCAATGATATGTTGAAGGAAAATATGTACTGTTTGAAGGGAACCTTGGTGAAAACACAATGCTTGCGTGTTAACTAGTGTCACCTTCTCTAGTCGATGGTTTTTGGGTTAACCCTTGTCAGCTCAGTCAAGTAGAGTAAGGTGAGGGGGGAAACCTTAACAAGCATGTCAAAGATACAATAAACTAATTCTCTACTGGAACAACCTATTCTGCTCTCAATAAGTCAGGATCCCTCTTTCACCTCTGAAATGAATAAGTTCTAGGCACAGTGAAAAATGAAAAAAATGAAAAGTAAAAAAACCAAAAATAAAAAATGAATAAGGCGAAAGAAGAGAAAGGCTTCCTGCGCAGGGAGGTGATGCAAGTAACTTCTTCAAGGTGCTGACCAGGCTCATTGGCAGCGGAGCCATGCTTGTGTTCCTATGTGACTCCACTGGGGTACTATCCAGGCCTGCCAGCAGTGGAGCAACACTAGAGATAAAACTAAGACTTTGACGACTATACTGCTTGTGCACCTATATACCCCTCAACCCGAATTGAAAACACTATGTTGCCTTGGCTTGGAATGTGTGTCAATCGCCCAAGAGTCTGGCAGATGCTACATCTTACATCAAGCTAGTGTGAAGCCAAGATGAGTTGAGGGCTGAACAATACTTTCGAAGGTGTTAGACTTGTTTTTCGCAAACGAGGTCCATTCAAAGAGTTGGAGTTCTACAAGTGTGTCGCCAAGTGTTGTAGCAGCTACAACCACCCTCCAAAATTTTTCCCTAGCCTATTTTGGAGCCTCCCTACCAACCTTGCACAACTCTTTATCTTGCTTTGTCAAGTACTCAAGCTTCATCAGTTTTCATCGCACAAAGGAAGCCTGTCGATCATAGTTGATCCACTCCCCTCACAGGCTGCTGACTAGGACTTGGTCAAACTGCAGGCTGAGCAGCTTCCCCTTGAAAATTGTGGGTTCCTGGAGGGCAACCAACCTTCCCTCCAGGAATTGAGAAATCCTGCTAGCCAACCCTCCCAGCAGGATTTGCGTAAATTTTCCTGGTAGCAGGGTGTTCAGCCCAAGATTTGTGCAAACCTGGGCAGCAGTTAGCTGCTCTCCCCAAAAATTGTGCAAACCTCCTGGGTAGTCATCCCAACTCCAAGCTAGAAATGCACATTTTTCTCCAACATTTGAGTATTCTCTTGCATGTGTAGCTGAGTTGACTGGTTCCCACTAGGACTGATAAAAACAAACTTGCATGCATGGTCTGCTTCTCCTAAGGCATCATGCAAAGGCATCCCTTGTTTCAGGGATCAATGTTTAGCAGTTGGAGGTTACATGCAAGGAGAAATTCAGAAACCTCCCACCAAGTGTCACTTCCCTTAGATTTGTGGAACGCGCGTCACAACCTCGATGTTATCAAAACTCATCAACTAGACACTGCAGAGCTCATTCCTCACATCAAACTTCTAGCTCTAACATCCCACATCACATATAGGAGCAATCGGTACATTCAACTTAGTTGTTTTGAGGTAATATCGCTTCCCATGCCTTGTGCTGCATTTTTGTCGCTTTTTGTGTTTTCACTTGTGGGACTACTATTTGCTTGATTTCTTTGAATGCTTGTTGTCTGTTAGAGTCAGTCTTGTCAGTCCTCCGTCAGAGATCAAAACCCTTTCTGCATTTCATTTTAGGAGTCTCGCTCCATACACTCAGTTGCATTCCACTAGGGGCATGCCATAATCTGACGAAAAAGGTCTTGTCATTCATTTCCCCTCATGTCTGGCACCTGCTGGCTTAGGTCTTTTCATCAATGTCCACTAAAGTCCATGACGGTCAATGTTTGATCCTTTAATGGACAAGAGTCATTTTCAATCATTAGGTCTAGGGATTAGTCAATTCAGTCTTCAACCATGTCCAATAAAGCCATGCAGGCCAGAGGGAGACCCTTACAAAGTTGTGATTTAAAGATTTTCATCGTCATGTTGACAGATTACGACTATTCTTCAAAACTCTGTTTTGAAGAAATGTCAAACAATGTGTCATTTGTGATAATTTTCAAAAAAAAAAAAAAAAGTCTCCAGATGATCTCTTTAGGTGCAGTCATGGTTTCCTTGGCCAAATGGCATGTCAACAACCCCTGCAAAAAAGTGCCAAAAATTTCATCATGTTAGCTAAAAATTCAAAGTAAAAAGTGAAATACAGAGTTGCATTAAATCAGGAAAAAGAGCCAAAATAAAAACATTATCAAAGTGGGTTTTAAAGAAACAAAAATTAAAGCCATGACTCCACGGTATTTATATAATATGCCCACAAGAAACAAAGTCATTGTGCACACCAAAGATAGAGAGAAACATTGCAAAGTCATTGTGAAGAGTTAGCACGCGTTTTAGGAGAGGTTGGAGTCGTTTTCATAGGCGCGGCGCACACACAGAGCGCGGTGCACTGGGTTTGCTGCGTGGGGCACACCCACAAAGGCATGAATTTGTGCCAAACATGCAACAAATCACTTTGAAACCCTTCAAATTGACATGTAGGTGTTGGTCACTTTAATTTCTTATTATTTTAAGCAGTCGAGTGCCACATAAATTGTCAACCCGGGAAAGTTTGATTATTTCAAAGGTGACTACGTACTGTATGTACTTAATTTTAATAGCATTAAAAAGCTGTAGTATAAACAATTCACACTTTGTTAAATCTCTACTCTGTGTTACAGCAGTTATAATCTATTACAGGATTTAAATAAGAACAGATAATTGATTAAAGAAAATAAATCTGCAAAAGGGAAACAATGGCTGTCCTACAACAAAGGATCAGGACCCTATCCCTCAGAGTAGGAACATTCAGCACCTGCCCCTATTTATCCAGTTCATCATACACTTTGTAAATCCTAATCACCGGTGAGGCACTCATGTACAACATCAATCGAAAAGAAAAAACAGAGTCTTAGCAAAAGTAAATTACCGTCAGAAGCGGTGCTTGTAAATGAGGTATAAACATAATTCACACATAACACACAATAGAAAGAAGATGGGTGAATCTTGTGATGAAGGTTGGCCCTGTCCTTCTCACAAGATTCCCCAAGACACAAAAACTAAGTTGAAATACTCAGAACAAAATTTTATTCATCCGTCAATATACCATATTACAGGAAGATTCAGTCTTGTCCTTTCGCTACAATCCCTTTGTTACAGCTTGTTCATCCTCTGTCGATTCCCTCTCTAATATAGATGTCTCCTCTTTATAGAGGAGACATCTATTACAAAATATTTTCAGTATAAATTCTAGTTCATCCCTTTGTACAAAAATAGGGAAATCAATTCCCGTTAATAGAATGTTGTTACAGTAATGTGGATTATGATCGTTACAACCAATGTAATAGTTTATTCAGATCGATCAGATTCCTTTGTTGTCGTAATTCTGGTGCGCAAATATCAACGATCTCCTTGAGATTCATATGTTTTCCTTACTGTTTCAGCTTCGTGGTTCGTGCTATTTCCGCTGTTTCATCAACTGCAAAATATAGTCCTGCAACCTTTAGGCAGTTTCAACAATTGTTCAGCAACTTAGTCAACTTCAAGGATCAATTATAAAGATAGCATGATTATGTGTTGAATAATTAAACATATAGTAATGAGAAGAGTTACTGTATACCTTTAGAATGATTGGGTCATCATACTAACAAAGGCTTTCAACTATGAGTTGAAAAGGGTAATATTATGACAAAATATAGGGTCAAAAATGGGCAATATGGGGTCCTAACATCCCCCCCAACTGAAAATGTTGCATGTCCGCATGCAACGTCTAGTCTGAATCTGAGTCAGAATACTGGGATGAACAATGCAAATTGCTTATGCAGTAAGTATGGAAGGTGCTGTCAACCATGTCTCTAAACCCATACACACTCTGAAATTTCTGCCATGCTGCCAGCTCCTCCTTTTTGGTTAATTTATATTGAGCCTTATATTGCTGTCCAGGTAGCCATAAGAGAGGGAAATGAAAGTGGTAACCAATCCATCGTTCAGCACACTGTGTAATGCATCTAACACAATTAGGTATGCGTGAGATTGCCACTTGAAGATTGAGAGGATTATTAGGATGATATTCCCGTCTCTCTTTAGGATAGTGTTCCCAGAATAGATTATTGGCTTTTATAGCCAGAGCTCCTTTAGTTTTCACATAAAAATGGCAGTCTTCCAAGACTATTGCCTGTAGTTTCCTGATATGGTTAGTCATCCCTGGCTCTCATAGAATTCGTTGATGTGTTGCAATGAAGACAATTGCATGTTGTGGCTTAGCACAGATCCAGAGGAGACAATTCTCCTCATTATGTGCTACTGACATAAAAGCATTCTACAAAGTAAGCTAATTGGCCAAGAAGGAAATAAAGGCTCTTATTTGGATATCGCCAACCAGAGGAAGTAAATTAAGCTTTCTATCTTCAGGCATAGCCTCATTGTGAAGATAGAGTTCACATAGCAAGTTTTGGTCGCTATTTGGTGCTTCTACGAAGGTCTCAATAAATTGTTGTGGTGTAGATACCTGGTGGGGTCTTCCATCCTTGATTGCTTTTATTTGGAGGAACGCTAAGCGTTCTCTCAAAAATACATAATAATTAAAAGAGGGTTTCCTTGTAGCAAGTAACCGCTGGACCAAGTCAAAGATGAGGGACAGTCTGGTTTTTAATTTCTTATTCTCCTTATATTGTGCATGAGACTGTTCAAGCACTTCCCAATTTCTATATGCATGGTTGAGCCATAATGAATTATGTTGCTGAAATGCCTTTCCTTGTGAGAGCTCATACTCTATCTTTCATGTGTTACTTAGTTTCTGAAAATTGGAAGTCTGTGTGTAAGAACTACTGACACGGGGATGTTTAGTCTGTGTATGAGTTTGCTGACACAGGGAGGTTGAGTCTGTGTCTTCTTAGTTGTAAAATATTTTGCTACTCGTTTCTGTTCTGTAACAACTAGGGTAGGCCGGGGTGTTTCTGTTCCTTTCTCTAAAATTCTTGAAGATCCTGCTGGTTCTTGTGTAACAGCAGGGTATTCCTTTTTGACTATAATAGGAGGAGGTACTGGACTGGCTCCAGACAATGAAACTTCAACTATCTTATAACCTGCTTGGGTATAGAGATCACCACATTCACTGCACATGTATTCCCTGTATTGATCATTTTCTGCACTCTTTTCGGCTGTAGATTCTACCTGAGCTAACATGTAGAGATTAAGTTCCTTTTCATAGGCTTCCCTGGCCATTGTTAATTCTTGCTGATAAGCCTTGATTTCAGATTTCAAAAACTCATTTTCTTCCTGCAAGGAGGCTAAAGTAACCGGGGCTTCTGTAGTTGTAGGTTCCACTGGAGGAACGAATTGTTGTTCAGTATTAAGTTCATCATTTGTGTCCACAACATGTGGTTCTTGTGTATCACCTGTTGGGTCAGTGGCTAGTTCTTGTGTATCAGCCACATCTAGGTCGTTTTCCTTTTGTTTCCCAACAGGTGGTTCTTGTGTATCACCTGTTGGGTCAGTGGCTGGTTCTTGTGTATCAACCACATACCCTATATCGTCTTGGATGTCTACTTTAGATGTATTGGCAGCTGGTTCTTGTGGAGCAGCTGCCTCTTTTGAGAAAAATGATGTCACAAAATCGTGAACGCTTTGAATTTCGTCACGGGACAATGAGGAAACTGAAGGTTCAGGGTTGGGCAGAATACGGGATTTTAGAGTGATGGGTGGGGAATTTGGGATAATGTCCTCAATTACTATGGATGACCTTGTTTGTCGCCATGGTAAGGAGGTAGGGAAAACAATAGCTTTTCTCTTTCGGGCACTTTTCCTTAAAATAGGGAGATTATGGGAAACTGAGGCCCTAGGTTTTCTTTTTAGTGGGGTTGCAGCTTCTTGTTGCTTCTTCCTCTTAAGCATACCGATGGGGGTATTGTCTTCCGAATCATCGGTAGGGATATGGACCATGGGAGTGGATGGTTCAGCTTCGTTAAGGGTTGGGGGCTGCTGCAAATTTTCAGTGCTTAATTGTGGAGTTTCCACTGCTGGTTGCTGATTTTCAGCAGCTTGCTGGGAGTTTTCCTCGGATTGCTGGGAATTTTCTTGGGCTTGCTGAGGATTTTCCTCAGCTTGCTGAGGAGGATTATTGATGGGAGGTGGATTATGTAGGGAAAAACCTCTATTTATTAAGAGCTCGGCCAAGCGATGGTGTGTAAGGGAAAGGAGTTGGTGCCTTGCTTTCATAGTATAATGTGCCATATTGTTTAGACATCCAAGTAGATAATAGGGCATACTTATTAAACGACCATGCCTCAAATGATTTAAAATCACAAAGTCATGTTGGTAGACTACTTGATAGCGACCCTCACAGGTAAAATAGTGCTTAAAAAATTTTGCAACCTTTAGCCATGGTGATGGTAGTGATCGAAGTGCAATGCCCTTGCCCTTGGGTTCAACATGCTCCCCTGGTAACAGAAAATCTTGTTGTGCATGGAGAATGAGGTGTTTCCTACTGAACCAACGAGTACCATTGGTTGGCAGTCTCAAAACTTGTGCTATATCCTCTTCTGTTGCTGGAATTCACACTCCTTGGACAGTGGAGTATCCTTCCCTCAGATTACATGCAAATTCCAGAACCTGCTGTGAGTCGAAATCCAGAAGTCTTCTGAAGTAATCCACCCATCCGGCCTATAAAAAGATTTGATATGCCTCCTGGTAGAGTTCCAGTAATATCGTTGAGCCAGGTTCATGTCTAACAGCATTTCCTCCCATAGTTACTGGTTCAAACAAGATACAAAGTGCAGAGCCTAGTTTGCCGAGGTCGAAACAGAGTAGAACGTTACAACTAAAGTCATAAGGTACAGACGGGGTGACTAGATACTACTGCAAGAAAATAGAAATGGAGGTGATTGGCATGTCATTTAATGATTACGATATTTTGGTAACCCCCCCAACTGCGGCTTAAATGATATGGTTGGTAGTATGACGATTACGGCAGTCATATCATATCTTCTCGTTAACTACGATTTAATATTCACATGTAAAAACGCATACCTTTATATTTACCTTTGGTTGTTGCACCAAAAAGTATTATCTGATCATCAATAGGTCGATGATATATAAAAAAGGGTCTATAAAGTATGAGGGTTTTCTACACAAAAGGATTTCATCATTCACAGCAAATAATAGTGAAGGACCGTAATTATCAGGATGAATGGCTAATTTGCTTAATGGAGAGTAATAGTTCATTCTCGGGAACAGAAATGGGAGAATTATTGATTTTTAGGAAAAATGGAAAAGATTGGCATTTTAAGCACTGGAAATTGGTGTTTCAGCAATGGGAAATGGTGGAAAAATGTAAGAGGAATGAATTGTGTTCTGAAGTGAGATGGCAATGCTTCTCCAAGCTGCATCTTAGTTCTCCCTAGCTTGGAACTTTTCTTCTCAGCCACCTTCCGAAGCTAAGATCTGCAAAATAATTAATTGTAACATGGCAACCCTTGATAGGGATTATTAGTTAAGGAATCTAATCTAAAAATAAATACATAAATAGAAAATCAAGTGCATTGAGGGATAGCAGGTTCCCCCAAAAAGGCATAGTGTGTGTCTGTCATGCAAGTAGCTTTGAAATCTTCTTTAGAAATAGGTTGTTGATACAAACGGAGTCGATACCCATTCACTAATAATGGTGTTTTGGAATCATCAATCGTTAAGAGTCTGACTATTCCATTTGGAAAAACAGTATCTACTTCATAGGGTCCTAGCCACCTTGTTCTTAATTTACCTTGAAAATTTTCAAAACGGGAGTCATACAGTAGAGCCCAATTACCTTTTTGGAACTGCTTATGCTTAATGGTTCTATCATGCCACTTGGCTCTTTGTTGTTGTATCATGGTTGTTTGATGGATGGCATCCAACCTCTTTTCATCCAATTCCTGAAGCTGTTGCAACCTAGCTATCTGTGCATCAGTCAAGTCAAGGTTAACAGCTAAAGCAGTCCTTAAGGTTTTGATTTCAACTTCCATAAGAAAAACAACACTTTTACCATAGACTAATTCGTAAGGTGAAAAACCTGTAGTATTCCTCCAAGTAGTTCTGTAAGCCCATAATGCTTCAGGAAACCTTTGAAATCAGTCCCTTCTATTTTCCTTCACTTTTTTTGTTAAAATGGCTTCTATGACTTTGTTCGTACTTTCCACCTGCCCATTGGCTTGGGGGTGATAAGGTGTAGTCATTTTATGCTTAATGTGATATTTATGTAATGTATATTTGAAGCCATGAGAATTAAAAAGAGGTCCTCCATCTGTGACTAGTTCTCTAGGCAATCCAAACCTAACAAAGATTTCTTCAAATAAAAAGGTTAAAGCTGATTCTTCATTAGCTTTGAGGAGTGCCTTAGCTTCTACTCATTTTGTCATATAATTTGTGCAGACCAGTATATAAATTCTTTGATTGGATGGAGGATTAATGGGACCTATAAATTCTAGCACCCATCTTTCAAAAGGTTCAAGTATTACTAGGGGATTAAGTGGCATTTCATCCTTGTGATTAGGCTGCCCCATTCTCTGACAACTATCGCAAGCCCTGACATATTTTTTTGCATCTTTGAAAAGTGAGGGCCAGTAATAACCCATTCTAAGAACTTTGTGTGTTGTTCTTTTATTAGCAAATTGCCCTCCGCAAGGGCATCATGACAAGCCTTCAATATATCATAAAATTCATCTTCTTTGATGCATCTTCGAATTTCGTGATCAAGTCTTGTGTGAAAAAGACATCCGCTTATCTAGCTGTACCTAACACTTTGCTGAATGATCTTTCTCTTTTCTCTGTGTGATAGGTGTGATGGTAGCTTCCCTGCAACTAAGTAATTAGCAATGTCTGCATACCAAGGTGAGTGAGCAGATACTGCAAATAAATATTCATCAGGAAAGGAATCATCAACTGGAGTATTTTCATCAGTTTTTAGCCAAGAAAGGAAATCATCAACTACATTTTCTTTACCTGGTCGATCTACAATTGTGATATCAAATTCTTGTAATAGTAATAACCATCTGGTAACTCAAGCATTTGTAACTGATTTGTTCATTAAATATTTAATGGCCAAGTGATCAGTATGAACAAAAGTAGTGTAACCGGTAATATAATGTCGAGACTTATTAATAGCATAAATGACTGCTAAGAATTCTTTCTCAGTGACTGTATGATTAAGTTCAGCAGGGGTCATATTTTTACTGATAAAATAGATAGCATAGGGAAGATTGTTTTCTTCTTGACCCAAGACAAATCCAATTGCAGTGTCTGAAGCATCAGAGGATATATGAAAGGGGAGTGCCCTGTCAGGTCCTCTTAAAATGGGAGTTGTAGACAATTGATGTTTAAGTTCATTAAGTGCTTTCTGACAATCATCAGTCCACTTAAATTCAACATTTTTCATAAGTAACACAAACAAAGGAGAAGCTATTTTAGAAAAATATTTGATAAATCTTCTATAATACCCAGCATGTCCTAAAAGACTTCTTACATTAGTTTGTGTTTTAGGGATAGGAAGAGTCTGAATTACCTGTATTTTAGCTGGATCAACTTGAATTCCTAGGAATGAGATGAAGTGTCCCAATACAATACCTTGATTCATCATCATATGGCATTTTTCAGTACTTAAGGCAAGATGTGCTTCTCTACATCGTTTAAGTACTTTCTCAAGGTTTTGTAATGCATCTTCAAAAATCAAACCATAAGGAGTAAAGTCATCCATAAATATTTCTAAGGAATCATTAAGCATATCAGAAAAAAATCCTTATTACTGCTCTTTGAAATGTTACTATTGCATTACATAATCCAAATGGAAGAACTCTATAGGCAAAAGTCCCCCATGGACTAGTAAAGGTGGTCTTGTCTTGATCTTGGGGTGCAATCTTGATCTGATTATATCCACTAAATCCATCCAAAAAGGAAAAGAATCTATTGCCTACCAAATGGTAAAGGGAAATGATCTTTTTTAGTGGCCTTACTTAGAGCTCTATAATTTACACACACTCTCCATTTTCCATTTTTCTTAGGTATAATTACTAATGGAGAAACCCATCCACTATCAGATATAGGATATATAAATCTTGCATTCAACAATTTTTGAAGTTCTTCCTTCACAATTTCCCTTAGATTGGGATTCATTCGTTGTTGGAGTTGACAGACCGGACGAGATCCCTCTTTAATATAAATACGGTGAGTACATAATTCAGGAAAGATTCCCTTCATATCTGTGTAATCCCATGCGAATACTTCTTTATTCTCACGGAGTAGCTTCATTAACTGCTGTGTTTTAGCATCTGTTAGGTGAGGGTTTATATTTAATGTTTTGCCAGGCTCGGTTTCTATTTTTATACTTTTGGAGGAAATGCCAGCTATTGTCTGAGATGGATTTTTAGTTTTAAGATTTTGCTGAGATTCAGGATTCACGATTGTAGTCAAGTGATCATATATTTCAGAATTAACCAAAGAAGGTTTAGAAATAAAATTGCTAATTAATTCATCCTCAGTTGAATCTTTAAGAGTTAAAGCTTGTCCGATAGTTAAAATGGGTTGGATCTCATCATCCTCATAATCTAACCATACAGAGTTATCATTATTAATCATAGGTGTAGCATGAGGGTAAAGAGTAGGCTGCTTGGTTTCACATCCATTAGAAATTGTCATTGAGCCTGATCTACAGCTAATGAAGGCATCTGCTGTAGCCAACCAAGGTCTCCCTAAAATCAGTGGATGACCCCCCAACTTTTTTTTAGACTATAGTACAACAAAATCAACTGGGTAGTTCCAAGATTCAACTGAAATTATCAGGTCTTCAATGACTCCTTCAGGTTTGATTGTGGAGCGGTCAGCTAGCTCCAGAATGGTTGGGGTTTCCCTAATTACATTCTTTAACTGCAATAATTGTGTGGTTTCAAGTGTCATAATGTTTATTGCGGCACCTAGATCTACCAGAACTCTAGAAACAAAAGTTTTTCCAACCTGCACTGTGACCGTAGGATGACCAGCGTCACCATATTTCACAGGGGGGTTTTTACCTGTCATTAGAGCAGCTATATCACCCATCACATGAACTGTGAGGGGATCTTTAGTTTTTCTTCTAGGTTTCTTAATACAAATATATCTAACAATTCTAGCATAAATTGGTACATCTCTTAGTGCTTGTAAGAGTGGAATCTTAACATATAAATTCTGTAATTCTCTTAAAAGGTTAAAAGCAGGTGGCTCAAGTGTTTTGGTAAGAGCCAGACGTTCAGGAAATGGTCGCTCTGCTGTTTCAACAGTCTTATTAGAGGATGATTCAACTATTTCAACATTGTTATTAGATGAATTTTCTTTTCCAGTTTCTTCTTTATCAGAGTCAAAAGAAGTAATGTCATCAATAATGGGTTCAACTATCCTCCCAGAGCATAAATGAATATCATTACATTGCATAGGGAAAACATGTTGGTTTTGAATATCAATTACCTGCAGAGCTTTATTGTTATTTGGGTTGGGGTTAGGTTGCACAGGTAGCTGGGGTCTCATTGTTTGATTATTCGGTGGAGCATTTGATGGTAAGGAGAGAGATTGCTGATACTGGGGAAATTGGTTTGGAAATGGAATCTACTGAGCTGTCCAATTTGGGTTCCATTGATTAAAATAGGATTGTTGTAGTGCCCAGGGATTCCATATTGTAGGATCAACAAAAGGGGGATTTGGTTGCTGCATGGGTGGGAACTTCATTTGATTAAAGGGTGGGTATTGATTCAAGGGCGGGTAATTTGTTTGAAAAGGAGGATGATTGTTCCAACGATTACATGACATGTTAGAACTTGTACTTTGTCCTTGTGGTTGCCATTGTCTCCTTTGTGTCAATAAGTACACTGCTTCAACTTCTTCTTCAGTTGGCTACAGTGCTGCTTTTATTCTTGGCAAAGAAGGGCATTGTTGAGTCTCATGGTCCTTCTCAAAAATGGTGCAAATTGGTATCTTATCCAGTGGACATTCCCTTAACGGGTGTTTTTCCCTGCATTTAGAGCAGAAGATAGCCAAAGCAGCTTCTGCTTCTGCCTGCTTCTTTTTAACCTGCAAGGTATCAATTTGTGAAGCAAAAGAGCTTAACATTTCAGTTTTAAATTCTTCAAGTATGTTACCTATTCAGCCCGTGTTGCTCCTCCACTTGCTGATTTCTGGACTCTTGAGTATGTATTATCTTTTCTTTTTGGTCTTCTTGCTGCTCCTCTTGAACATCTCTTACAGAGGTTGACAATCTCATCATATGATTCCTTAGATATATCTCCTTTTCCAAGCATATTAAACATATCTAAACAATCATCTCGTACTCATTTTAACAATATTGACTTAAGAATGTCCTTACTCATATTCGGATGATCAGATCACTGTAAATTATACTGTAGTCTTTCCACGAAGTCTTCCAGATTTTCGTCCTCCTTCTAAACCATCTTGAATAATTCCTCCTTCCTTTCTCTTGTTCACAAATAGTCTTGGTATTTAGCCAAGAACTTTTCTTTGATTTGATCCCAAGTTGTGATCACATGTCTTACGAGGCTCATGAACCATCTTAATGCATTTCCTTTTAATGTTGCTGGAAATAATTTCAACTTTTGAGGATTAGTCACATAATCATAACTCCTACACAATATATCAAATTCAAACAAAAATTCATCAGGGTCTTCAGATGATAAACCATGGAAATTAGGTAGAGCTGATAATGGAATGTTCTTCATAGGGGTTGCCCCTCTAGGAAGATCTTGAATAGGGAATTCTAAAGTGGAGAGGGAATTTTCCCCTCTTCCTTCTCTTCTTCCTCCACCAAAGGGTCCTTCATTATTTCCTTCTATTGGTTGTTCCTCTGTCTCACTTGCTCGGTCTTCAGCGCTTTCTGTAGGGCTTTCAATATCTTGAACTGGTTCCTCAACTTCAATATCTCCTATTGGTTCCTCAATGTCTTCCACTAACTCCTCAACTTGTTCTATTGTCTCTTCAGCCCTTTTCGGTCCCAATACTTCCTCCTTTTCGTAGTCTGTTTGGAGAGAGTGCTACGTCTGTGGCCTCCGAAAGCTTACCTTCTGTGATGTTTCCGCTTTCGAAATAATGTCGTCAATGAAAGTTTTTCTTCCTCCTCTACCTTTGCCCCCGCCGCTTGTAGGGTTAGCTTTCCTGCGTCCTTTCATGCATCTTGTACATCTAAAGGAAAGTCATTAATACTTTTAAAATCTTCAGTCGCCTTCCCCGGCAATGGCACCAAAGTGTTGGTAACTTTAATTTCTTATTAATTTAAGTAGTTGAGTGCCACATAAATTGTCAACCCGGGAAAGTCTGATTATTTCAAAGGTGACTACGTACTGTATGTACTTAATTTTAATAGCATTAAAAAGCTGTAGTATAAACAATTCACACTTTTTCAAATCTCTACTCTGTGTTACAGCAGTTATAATCTATTGCAAGATTTAAATAAGAACAGATAATTGATTAAAGAAAATAAATCTGCAAAAAGGAAACAATCGTTGTCCTGTAACAAGGGATTAGGACCCTATCCCTTAGAGTAGGAACATTCAGCACCTACCCCTGTTTATCCAGTTCACCAATACACTCTGTAAATCCTAATCACCGGTGAGGCAGTCATGTACAACATCAATCGAAAAGAAAAACAGAGTCTTAGCAAAAGTAAATTACCGTCAGAAGTGGTGCTCGTAAATGAGGTATAAACATAATTCACACATAACACACAACAAAAAGAAGATGGGTGAATCTTGTGATGAAGGTGGGCCCTGTCCTTCTCACAAGATTCCCCGGGACACAAAAACTAAGTTGAAATAATCAGAAGAGAATTTTATTCATCCGTCAATATACCATATTACAGGAAGATTCAGTCTTGTCCTTTCGCTACAATCCCTGTGTTACAGCTTGTTCATCCTCTGTCGATCCTCTCTCTAATGTAGATGTCTCCTCTTCATAGAGGAGACATCTATTACAAAATATTTTCAGTATAAATTCTAGTTCATCCCTTTGTACAAAAATAGGGAAATCAATTCCCGTTAATAGAATGTTGTTATAGTAATGTGGATTATGATCGTTACGACCAATGTAACAATTTATTCAGATCGATCAGATTCCTTTGTTGTCGCAATTCTGGTGCACAAATCTCAACAATTTCCTTGAGATTCATATGATGTCCTTATTGTTTCAGCTTCGCGGTTCGTGTTGTTTCTGTTGTTTCAGCAACTGCAAAATATAGTCCTGCCAGCTTTAGCCAGTTTCAACAATTGTTCAGCAACTTAGTCAACTTCAAGGATCAATTATAAAGATAGCATGATTATGTGTTGAATAATTAAACATATAGTAATGAGAAGAGTTACTGTATACCTTTAGAATGATTGTGTCATCATAATAACAAAGGCTTTCAACTATGAGCTGAAAAGGGTAATATTATGACAAAATATAGGGTCAAAAATGGGCAATATGGGGTCCTAACAGTAGGGTCTACATCTTGCTTGCTCATCAAATTTTGTGGATATGATGATGGTTTATGGCTGTGTATAGTTGCAATAAAAATGCCTAAACCCTACCACTTGAAATCATCAAAGCCATTGCTCTTAGGGTTGCAAATTTGTTGCGTTGAGGCCAAGGTTCCTCCTCCCTTTCATTTTTCCCCTTCTTTCCATTTTTCCCTTCCCCCTATTCCATTTTTCCCATCTTTCCCTACCCTAAAATATTACGAAACCCCTATTCCCTATCCTCTCCTCTTATTTTTCAATGTAAAACCCCAAAACCCTACCTTATAAAACCCGAAACCCTCCTACATGTCCCTAAACAAAATTTTGCCCCATAACCCCTAATCCCATCTGTCATGCGGAAAGAGTTATTTTTGCTGACAAAACTAACCTCCCTAGGAGTCTAAGACTCTCTAGTGACAAACAAAACAAGTAAGAGCAATCCTTCTCTAAATATACATTATCCTATGAGAAACCAAGTGTTTTTCGATCTTACCTTCGGTCCAACGCTTGTTGTAGCAGCCTAGCTTCGTTGATCTAGATGAGCTCCTCCTTCACTTTGAAACCTGCATACACTAACAATCAACGATTACATAACACCTTAATATTCCATAAAACAAAGCATATTCAACATATAGACCAAGGAGTATATGAAACAATTCATTAACAACAAATCATTGAGAAGAATGGACTTATTTGTATTAAGGAACAAAAAAGAAACCATTACAACCTGAGCCTTGGTGTTGTGCAAGTTCCTCCCAGGGTCCAGCAAGAGTTTTCCTCTACTTTGACAAGCTCACCCACTTCCAATATGAAACAAGAAAGGATGGTAATCTCTCCTCACAAGCTTACAATGGAAGTCCTAATTCCAGCAGCATCTACCCTTTGGAATGTTCAGCTTTTTAACCTCCCCTCCTCTGGCCCAAGGCCTGTATTTATAGTGTTCTAGAGGAAGTTATTCAGGTCCAACATCAATGGGATACTCCCTCTTTTGGATGGGGTAGCTCCTCTCTTGATGGTATAAGTTACTCTTTCATAGGGATGCATGAACCATCTCGAGGCTCTCAATACACGTCCAACAATCTTCTAGAATTCTCTAGAAATGACCACAAGTAACTTTTTTAAGATGAAACTCGCGCCTTTTGACCTTTACACTAGTACGCACCCATCCCTTGACTTACAGAGTGTACAAGTACGCATGTACAATGAGCTTGGGATGCGTACACGCAGGCAAGGTAGAGAGAACCTGCGTACCCAGAGATAAACATGATTTTAAATGAATTTCTTTCTTTCTTGAAGTTTGAAATGGAGAGCAGAGGTATAAGGCTTGACAAGGAGGATAGTATGAATGTTGATGGAGCCATACTAATTGCAAATAGTCATGGTGACAAATTTCAGTGTAACAAATTGCCCCCTAAAGTGCGAAGCCTGTAATAGATAAGGGTTTTATATCATCTAGGAAGGGTGAAGTACTTTATCATTTCAAGGATTATCTCATGGACAGCCCAGTCAGAACCTGCAATTTTCAACACAAAATACATGTATAAGATTATATCATCGCTGAGGTAGGCATTCCCATACTCAGATAAAAAACTTTAACTAACAGACTAACTACTACTCTGATACAGGAATGATTTCATAGTACATCATAACCATAGACTCGTGTAGACACAGCATGGACGCAGCCATCTGCTTATAATTGGTATACAATATAATGAATACAAAACTCCTCGCAGCCTGGATGGTGGAAATTAGATCCAGGGTCTTCATCTCTACTTCCCGAATTGGTACGATTCTAACCATGTGAATAAATGAGTCGATGTCGAACATGGTAGAAACCACTTGATTACCAGTCAATGATGTAAAATGTTAGCAAGCGTGAGAGAGACCACCAGTAATGTCAATGGTTCTCAAAGTACCCAACACAATCCATGAGATGTGAATGAATGAGTCGGTGTCGAACATTTCATGGAATCCTTCGATCGCTAGTCAATGATGAAAACTGATGTCGAAGGCGAGAAAGCTACCCTTGATGTATGTAGACCTCAAGGTACTGATGATTTCTAAGTCAACTTTCTAGATAATGTGCTGATGTCGATAGAAAGCGACTCATCGCAGGCAAGCCCACAACACGAAAACATAGCTCAAGTTGAAGAAATGTTGCTGCAAGGACTGACTCAATGATGAATGATAGGTATTTTGCGGTTGAATGTTTTGTTTACAGACCTCTTGAACACATAACGACACGACAGATGGTTTGGTAATAAATGACTCAAAGTCGACTCCCATAACCCGGCTAAAGATGTCAAATGATCTTGGTCAACTGTGAGGTAAAGGATTTCCCAACCCAGGTGAATGAATAAGTGTCGTGTTCAAGAGTGGTAGTAAGGTTTTTCTTGAGACAAAAGCATATCAAATAGGCTCATTCTTCTCATTTTTCCCCCACCATTTCTGGCAAGTACCTCTTTATTTTTTACAAGCTTGAGGAGGATAACATATGCTTGTTTGTAAGCTCATCCTTCGGATGAGTCCAACTTATTTTTTGATGCGAACCCTAAGAAGAAGTGGTCCGTTCCTGTTTGTAATAGAATAGGTCCTTTACTGTGAAATTTTAACGAGTCCAGTATAGGAGAAACTCGGCGTTTTTCATATTTAGAGAGTCTGAAAAACTTAGAAGACTCCAGATTGAAATTTTTCGTAAAGTTGTGTCTCCTAAGCCCGAAAAAGTATAAAATAATACCTAGGAGAACCGCTTGATCTTGCGACCAAGGATATTTTCATAGTTAGTGTCTTTGACCTGAAAAGTAAAAAGCGATCAAGGACACGTCGTTTTATTTCCAATATCGGATTTGAAACGACAAAAATCCGGCAATCTTTTCCTGTTTTTACGGTCAGAAAAGGGCTATAAGGGGACCGTCTTTTAATTCCGTTTTAACGAGTGTAAAAGAAACGCTCGACAATCTTTTTAGTTTTTAGGAGTCAGAAAAGGGCTTTAAAAGATGACTATGTTTAGTTTGTGAAAAATGACAAGTTTCCCTGAAAATTCCTTTGTCCTGCACAAAAATGACACATTACTCATACCTGTTTAAGATAGGCAAAAATACATTGAAAAATGAATTTCTATGGTGAAAAATAAACAAATTTAATATTTATTTATCCAAAAAACTATAAAAAGACCTTTTACCATGTCATTTTTACCATTTTACTGTTGAGGTAGAAAAAAGGGCTTTTGGCAAGAAACTTCCCGTGGACATTGCAGAAAATCAGACCGTCGGAATCGAACGCCGTCACCTCCAGGTAATCCACAACATCCTCCTCTTCAATTTCATCCGTTTAGAATTTAGTTTTAAGTTTTAGTTTTTTTTGGAGGCATAGGGGTTTTGGAATGCGCTCCTCGGGGTACGCAGGTGGCCCATGGGTAACCTGCGTACCCCGACCCTTTTCTTTAAAGGAAAAAGGGTCGGGGTACGCAACCTACCTTCAGGCCAGGTGCGTACCCACGCTCTGTTCCTGAAGGCGGGGTGCGTACCCCGTGTAAAGCGCACC
>APFE031694949.1:0-31042 GCA_000404065.3 Pinus taeda | reverse complement strand
CCCTGAGTTAAACACGTGTATACGCGGGTTCATATATACCCAACCCGCGTATATGTATTAAAACACTTAAAAAGATATGAAACCCCTTATTTTCGGGCAGAGATCGCAGGTTTTACCTGCTGATCACCTGTTAGTGCCCGTGGCCTCAATTGTTCCCAACCAATTCCTAACTAAAAAACTACTTTGGAATTGGTATAAAAAGACATCAAAGGGAAGGCCTAAGGGAGGAGAGAAGAGAGAGAAAGGTTACTATACTGAGTTTTCCCCCTGATCAGGTCTGAAGACCCTTGTGCCTTCTGCACTTCCCCCATTTGTACAGGAAACCCTTGTTTCCTTGTGATTTGATGTTCATCCTTTAGTTATGACATCTTGGAGTGAGTATTGGAAGGATATATGCTAGAGGCTTGAGGCGGGACGGATCCAGAAGGAGGCTGAGCTTTGAGCCTGCAGAGGTTGCTCGGGTGATATTGCTCTTTTTTGTACTATTCTATTTGTCTAATAAAGAAACACGTCTTGATTCCCGCAATGCTTCTTCTTTATGTTAATGATGTTCATGTTTGAATCTCATGTATGAATGGATGTTTAAAAGTTTATAACTAACTCCTTTCTTGTATAACATAAAGATGATTTTTGTATAAATATTTGTCCATATACTGTTGCATTCTTTGGAATTGTTGGTTTCGCAGGGCGAAGGAGCGAAAGGGACATGAATAAGGGTTTGGACCCTTGAGGAACTACTCGAACATAGGACTTGAGGTACGTCCTTCTTACTTTAGAAATAGCTTTTTCTAGCATAATGGTTGTGTGTGTGCATGTTTCTTGGTTTAGACAACTTTCAGTCTGCTAGGGTTCCACCCAAAATCCCTAGGGGATAAAATCCCTCAACACCTGGTGGTGGCTCAAGTAGCCTCATTAGATCAACCCCTGTTATTTGCATTTACTGACTATCATTTGCTCGGCTTAAATCTGTGAACTGAGCTGCAAGCTATCACCAAGAACCCAGTTGAAGTCTCGTCCCTGGACCATCACACCTTCTCTTCTTGGGAATCTGGATGCATCGCACCTCCCGTGTGCAGTAGGTGAGATGCATCGCACTTTCCCTGTGTTACAGCTGCGATGATCAGATAAGACCTCTTCTGCTTCCAGATTTTGGTTTTTTGTTCACTCCCTTCAGCTTTATTCAGGAGTTTTGTTGTCTATGATCAGTAAACCACTGTAGAAACTCCCTTCCTTTGCATGATTTAGCCTCCATAGTACAAAGAACTGTAAACCTTTTTATGTATTGTTCGCCATTTACGGTCCTATTTTACAAAGAAGTAGTGTAATCAAGTTGTCGTATTTTGATTTGAAAGTGTCGCAAGTGTCGTTTTCAGTCAAAGAAAAGAATCCTATTGTTCTTGATGGTCGATTACACTGTCACTCTTGTATTTGATTTGAATTAATAGTTTTTCAAGTGTCGAGAGCAGTTTTCAATTCAAAATCACAGTGTCGTAAATATCTTCCTTTCGTTTTTTGAAAAGAAAATCGTTAGTACTATCGCTTGAAACGATTCAAATTTGTACTTAGCATTCTTTTTGTCATTCACACATTAAAAAAAAAAAAAAAAAAAAAAAAAAAAAAAAAAAAAAAAAAAAAAAAAAAATATATATATATATATATATTATATATAATTATATATATTATATATATATATATATATTATATATATATATATATATACATGCATGTGAATTTGCATTTAGACTGCTTGTTGGTTTGGATTTTAGGACAATGCATCTAGTGTGTGCTCTCTGCTCTATGTTGAAAGAATCTTTCATTTCTCTTTCTTAGTAGCTAGGATTTTCATTGCAAAAAGAAGATTAAACGATTTTTTATCATCTTAGATTGCATTTTAGGAATTGTATATCTACATCACGCGGTGAACCTGAAAAGAAAACTTCTTAAGAAAGATCAACCATAAAATAAATTCAATGAACATAAAAACGCTTTGGAACCTAATGCACAACATTTAGAAGTCTAGGCTAGAGATGTATTCTAGCGTCGTAAATCCTTGTAACTATCGCTTTCATTGTTGGTTGGGTGATTCCTCCTCTTAGAGATGACAAGTGCCAGTACAGACTTGTGCTCCCACCTACCATCGAGTATATATTGGAGACCACAATAGGCTATATCCTTTATCCTTAGGAAGCCGTGTCTGCCGCCCTATCGATCACAATGCACTGAACACAGCATTCGGGAAGATTGACTGTCGTACCATAAGTAATTCTGTAGTTTTTGCAATTGGTTTGGGTAATCCCTCTGTCTAGATTTCCAAGAGTAAGTCTTTTTGTTCCTTTTCCAGACTCCTTAAAGGAAAAGGTCCATCTAAGCACTTTTCACTTCAGGCTCATTAAAAATCGAAGGCGACTAGAGTCATCTTTTGCTTTTTCTCGACTCTTAAAAATTGAAAAAGCAAGTTGTGTCGAAGCGTCTAAAATTCATTTAATTCGGAATCATTTTCCCCTCCATTTTGATTTGATCGAGTAATCCGCAATCGTGGAAGAAAGTCAATTGAAACCCCATCGTTCACGGAGACTTACGAGTCAACCATCTTTGGCTCTGGAAATGAAACTATTCCAGACAAAGCGAACTCGTTTAACTGGATCAAAGTCCCCTAGTTTGGTTGGAACAAGTGTTCTGACATCCTCAGAGACTCCGGTTACTCCAACCATTTCTGGCATCCCTGCCTCTATAGAAGAAATCTGTAGCCACAAGAGGACATTAGAACTGATCCTAGTGTGACGGTAAACACTTCTAGTCCTGAAACGGCTCCATCTACAGCTGATTCGGAAGGTGTTATTCCCCAAACATCTATCGCTGCAAAAACTATACCTTCTTCGGCACCAGAAATATTTTACGGACCTGACAGTCTACCTCTTCCGCCTAGATTGATTGTTATAGAAGAGATTATGGAGGATCCTCCATCCAGTACTCCATTGCATTTTAGAGCCGGGATCACCCTATATCCTTCGTCATCAGAAGTTAGTCTCCCTTCATCGCAAGTTCCTGTAGAATCGCTAGGAAATCTTTTGGATAGGCTAGATATGTCTGAACAACCGTCGACATTTAGGATTGTGTCATCTGACGTGGCAGCAGCAGAACCTCCCGCTGCTACTCCAACAATGTTTGCTGGTATACCATCTGTCCCAACTAGCTCTCAACCGCTAGATGGAGTCTATCCAGAGACTGTTTCGACAATATAGTCTATTCCCGTTTGTTCGTCCGGAATAATATCCAGAATCTCTTATGTTGAGTCTCAACAAATTGATCCTTCGCAACAGTATCAATTTAGGCAGTTTGATCCCCAAAGGCCAATTATTCCTTTGAGCACTGGATTGCTGCCATATGGGGGGTAATATGCCATTTCATTGTTTCCTGTGGGAGAACAACCATATGGGAGTTCGCAACAAAATTCCGGTCATGCTGGAATTACATCCAGCGGTTGGGTGCCAATACTACCTCAACAACCAAGAGTTGTATACTCAATGCAACGAAGCCTACCTGTGTCGAA
Source organism: Pinus taeda (assembly GCA_000404065.3). Lineage (NCBI taxonomy): Eukaryota > Viridiplantae > Streptophyta > Pinopsida > Pinales > Pinaceae > Pinus > Pinus taeda. Next base: position 27,492 of record APFE031694949.1, on the reverse strand, counting down.
TATCCCCACTACACCGGCCATTGTGACAGTATCGCAAGTGCAAGTGTTGCATGTTGTATGTCAACCTCAAGTCTCTCAGGTTGTAATACAACAGCCTCCTATCTCCACGACACAACCGCAATCACCGATTAGTGGCTCCCTAACCGAAGAGACCCAGGTTCAAACAGATACTATTACACCTCATCTTGGTCAAATAGCCAGTATTGGACAACAGCAAATGGTTTCGCAACCATGGCTAGTGCAATATCAACAACCGCAATTCCAACAAGCTTACCAAGGATTTGAGCAACAAATCTTTGCAAGTAATGGGCGGTCGTATATTCAAAACGGTCAACATCAATCATTTCATAATGGTTATGCTCATCAACCTTACCAAAGTTATCAGCATCAAATGCATTATGCTGGTATGCAAAGACCCACTGCTCAGGCGATACCATCCTATCCTGGGTATGCTTCGTCGAACCTGAATCAACAGCTGCCCTTCGTGGCGACTTTAGAGTTACCAGATCTAAATCAGCTAACAAACGATCCAATTGCTTATGCCCCTTGGTGGTCGGCGATTCCTCATAAACTTCCGTCAGATATTCCTAAATTTAATGGAAATCTGGTGAATACTCCTCGAATCATGTGATGACCTTTCATCTGTGGTGTTCATCTAACACTCTAAATGATGATTTGATTAGGCTTCACCTTTTTCAGCGAACGTTAACTGGTCTGGCAGCAAAATGGTACATTGAATTGCCTAGAGCTTCATTTGATAACTTCAGCACCCTTGCCACAACCTTTTTAACCCATTTTCAGTTACCCATAAGGTATGAAATAGGAACAGAGCTTCTTACCAATTTCAAACAAACGAAAACCACTCACATATTTGATCATATTCATGAGTGGTAGCGTCGTCGTAGAATGGTAAAAACATATGTTCCTGATTAGCTGTTAGCTGAATGGTTTATTAAGTCATTGTTACCTTCTATCACAGAAGATGTGGCAAAGGGAGGGGTCGTCACTGAAGAGCAATTCATTGCTCGTGCACAATATCTAGACCTGATCTATACTTAGTCTAGCACACTCTATGACAAAATCCCTGATGCTCCTAGACCGGAATTTTCCGTTCCTCCTCCTCCTAAATCAAACAAGGACTCTCATGTCAGTGACAGTGTGATAGGTACAACTAGCACAAAAACCATAAAGGCTACATCAAAGAAAGCTCGTGCGGTTTCTAGTCAAAATGCAAATGAAGAACTTCTCGCCTCGGAGGTAAATGTCGTGTCGACTGACAAAGGCAAAGAACCGAAGCAACCAGGGGGCAAGAAGAAAAAGAAAGGGAAAAAGAAGAAACAAGAGGAGTCATCTCCTGAAAAATCTTCTGCAAACCCATCTGGGTAAAGGAAACCCCCTTCAGGGTGTCAGATATGCGATGAGGATCATTAGACGAGAGATTGTCCACATAAAGCTGAAGTTAAAAAACTTTTTAAGAGTTCAAAAACCTCCGCAGTATTGACTGATCCGTTTCCAAACCCAAGAACCAATCTGGTTGCTAGTGACAATGCTTCCCCATCCCAAGTGCTTATGTTGTCCATTTCAAAACAACAAAATGATGGTTTGATATCAACAAGGAATAAAGATTACGGGATCCACAGTTGTCGAACAACAAGGCTACTGATCAACCTAGTAGTTCGACAACAACATCGACCGAAGTTCTGCCACCCATCATTCCTGAGCTAACGATAAAGCTGCCAAAGGGAGTAGTACACAAATCGACATTTAATCCTTGTGCCAGAGCAGCACAGAATTATAATATAGTAGAGGACCTGGCCCAATCGCCGTCCGCTATGTCAACACTTGAGGTACTGCAAAATTGCCCCTCCCAAAAGTAGGCTCTATTATCAGCAATAGGTGGGATTGACCCAGCAGATTCCAATCTTGTGGCCTTTAATCATAAAGGATATGACCCGCAGTTACCAGCTCAACTTGCTTTCCTTATTCAAGTGAAAGCCCTCAACAAAACTGTTCATCAAACGATTATTGATGAGGGAGCATCTACATGTATTATGTCGATGAGTTGCTGGAAAACTTTGGGCTCACCACCCTTGTCGTGATCGTCATGACATTGAAAGCATTTGATGTATGAACATACACTCCATTCGGGATTTTAAGTTACTTGCAAGTCGAACTGGGGGGCAAGACAGTAGAAATTGATGTTGAAGTTAGCGATGGAAACCTCGATGACAACATCCTACTGGGAAGGCCCTGGATATACGCCTTGGCCGTTGTTGTGTCGACATACTTTAGAAATATTGCATTTCCTTTCCAAGGAGGAATTACAATCATCGACCAACAAACATTTCTCCCAACAGTTCACAAGTTATGGGAAGCATTCCGATGATCCACGGGAGCTCTCAGTCACTTCAAAATATCGAAGTAGGCCTACTAAAAGACCCACATTGATGGGTACTTTTTCCCTACCACCTCCAAACGATCTAGCGGAAGTGGCCATGGTGGGAACCTGCAATATGGTGTCTTCCATTCAAAAGATATCCGATCACAATGTTAGCATGGATCATCGTGAGGTTTTGCCTCCAAGCCCAATAGAAATATTGTAGCAATCAATGTTTTTGGCATGGGAGGCAAACCCAAATCAACGCTCCTCAAGCGTTTGGATAGATAGGTCTAAGGAATATGGTACCCCTTCAGATCCTTGGTCACATGTACATTCTACAAACGAAGGAATTGTTTAGTCAATGATGATTGACGGGGCACCATGGGAAGATTACCACCATCGTTCCCATCTTCCAGATTATAAAGAAGATTATTCCAGTGACCTTGATCATCCTTCAGTATTTGATTTCCTATCAAATACTGTAAATACGGTGGATTCCGAGCAAAACTTGTCCAATATTGAAGAGACTATCGCCATCAATATCTCGACCAAACCAAATGTTGTAGAGAATATTAACGTCGGCAAATCTTGTTCTCCTTCAGAACTGGAAATATATTACGCTCTCTTTCGCCAGATCAGAGGTGTCTTTGCATGGTCATATGAAGAAATTCCATGCATCAACTCGAGTATCGTTGAACACGAAATTAAGATGTATCCAGATGTCAAACCAGTACGACAACGGCTTCAGCAGGTGCACCCCAAGAAAGTCGTTGTCATCAAGGCAGAAGTTGAAAAACTTCTCCATCCTGGTTTCATTTACCCGTTCCTCTAACCGATTGGGTATCGAATATTGTTCCTGTAATGAAAAAGCAAGGAATTATTAGAGTGTGTGTCGATTATAGGGATGTAATTCAAGCTTGTCCAAAAGACAACTACCTTATACCCTTCATTGACCAGATAATTGATGAATGCACCGGATGTGAAATCTTTTCATTTATGGATGGATTCTCTGGGCATAATCAAATAAATATTCGCCCACAGGACCAGTCAAAGACTGCATTTATTTGTCTGTGGGGCACATTCACATACCGCAATGAATTATGCCTTCCATGACATCAAGAACATTGTTCAACCATATCTCGACGATCTTCTGGCTCAATCGCGAAAGCGGACCGATCATCGGCAACATTTGAGAGCGATATTTCTACGTTGCCGACACTACAAGATATGACTCAATCCACACAAATGTGTGTTTTGTGTCGGTTTTGGTCATTTCATTGGCTTTGTGGTCTTGAAGGACAGGATTCGTCTCAACCCATGTAAGGTTCAGGCAATCATTGATTTGCCTCCACCTTCAAATTTGCTTCAGATTCAGAAACTCCAAGGGAAATCAAACTTTCTGAGGAGGTTCATTCCAAATTATGTTGAACTTGCTAAAGGTTATACTCGTCTGTTGAAAAAAGAAGTACCCTTCATCTAGGATCAGGTTGTGCAAGCTTCCCTTGATGCTTTAAAGGAATCCCTAATAAAAGCATCATTAATGTATGCTCCTGATTATCAAAAAGACTATAACCTGTATCTGGCTGCAGCAGATACGACCATAGCAATGGTTTTAGTTCAAGAAGACAATGGAATTGAACATCCTATCTCTTATTTAAGCTTAAACTTAAATGATACGGAAAGCAAGTACTCCTATGTTGAAAAGCTATCTCTCGCAGTTGTTCAAGCGATACAGAGATTTCGACACTGCATCCTCTTTCGAAAAACTACCATTTTGTTAGATTGCAACCCTATGACTTATATCTTGTTGCGACAGTTACTAGGGGGAAAATATTCCAAATGGATAGCAATTTTGCAAGATTTTGATCTAGAATTCGTAAAATCCAAATCAAAGAAAGCTCTGGTTTCGTGGAGTTGCTATGCGATCTCCCATCGTCGTCCAACAATTCAACATCCAATGCAACAATCGTGGATGAATCTTTGTTTTTGATATCTTCAAGCCATCCGTGGTATGGAGATATAATCATCTATCTCCAGACCCAAACATATAGGTCTAATACCTCCCGATCAGAGCAACGACGTACTCGATACGAAGCAAAAGACTACATGATCGTCGGTGATATGCTTTACCTTCGTGGTATCGATACAGTTCTGCGGAGGTGCCTTACCCATGAGGAGGCCGAAAAAGTCCTGAATGATTGTCATTCAGGCGCGTGTGGGGGGCACCAATCTAGTTACGCTACGGCGCAAAAGATTTTATGAGGAGGATACTTCTGGCCAACAATGTTCAAGGATTGCATAACAGTAGTCAGAAGTTGTCATGCTTGTCAAATATTTGACCGCAAAACCAGAATACCACCCGCGCCACTGCAGCCAGTAGTCGCTATTGGGCCATTCGCCAAATGGGGCATAGATTTCATGACATGTAACCCCACCTCGGCCGGGGGGCATGGGTATATCATAGTCGCAGTAGACTATTTTACCAAATGGGCCAAGGCGATGCCTACATTAAACAACAGTGGCGAAACGGCTACTCTTTTCTTTTTTAATCATGTAGTCTCCAGATTCAGTGTTCCACAAGCCATACTCACAAATCATGTATTGAATTTCCGCAATCACATGATGGTTGAGTTGGCTGCCAAATTAGGACTGTCCCAGGACAGCTCTACTCCGTATTATCTGCAAGCTAACAGAAAAGTTGAGGCAATCAACAAGGTCCTGAAGCACATGCTGCAAAGGATGATTGGAGTCCATAAGCAGAGTTGGCACCTGATCCTGTACTCAGCCTTGTGGGTGGAATGCAACTAGGTTTACACCCTTTCAACTGATGTATGGCCTAGAAGCGATCTTACTAGTTCAGTGCGAAATCTCATCCCTCAAGCTCGCAGTCGACCTTCTCCCCGGAACTTCAGAAGAGGAGGCTCGTTTCTTAGAACTAATCCAATTGGATGAAACCCGTCGTGATGTCGCCTTGGCTAATGAAGCCCATAAGAAATGAGTCAAGGCATAGTTCGACAAGAATGTCAAGCCCTGTGTCTTCTCAGAAGGTGGCCTAGTCTTACTCTGCGACCAGGAGTCTGATAAGTTAGGAGCAGGTAAGTTCAAGTCTTTATGGATGGGCCCCTATATTGTTAAGCGTGTATTAGCAAAAGGAGCCTACGAGTTAGTGGATTATGATGGGATTCCACTGGCGCAACCCCGCAATGGGTTTTACCTTAAGCGTTACTATGCTTGACTCAGTGTAGTAACCCCTATGCTTTTGTTACATTTTTGTTTTCGCTAAGGGTAATCATTTTGGTTAGGTAATCCACTTTTTCATTTGTTACAAATGTCGAACCCATTGGAATCATTTTTTAGATATGTGAACGGAGCGAGCCGTATTTCGAGGAACCTATCTTCTGCGGCCTGGGCCATCTTTGATCCAAGCGGCGAGTTAGTGAGTTTCAGAGGGGTATGTATTAGCCGATCAATGAACAACATCGTTGAATACAGTGCATTGATAGAGCTCCTCTCTGATGCCATCGCACATGGCATACACCGACTTGTTTTAGGCTAAACTCGCAGCTCGTCATTCTACAGCTCACCAATGTCTATTATGTACGGAATCCAGCTATCTCGCATGTTCCTAAGGGTTAATATTTTGGAAAGACAGTTCGATTCTATCCAATAGCAACATATTTCCAGAAACTTAAACACATTAACAGATTCATTGGCAAATTATGTGTTAGATATACATTTGCGACATTTATAAAAGAAAAAGATTTCATCAATATCTGCATCAGGATCATGTAACTTAACCGAAATGAAGCTCCGAAAATCAAAAATTTATATATAACTGTTTATGGTTTACACATAGTCTTCTGTGTCCAAGACAAAACCAGTCAAATGACCCAAAAACTCAAAATACTAGGGGGAACCCTAGTCCAATGGTGCTGGTGATAACAAGTCATCGCCTGTGAAATCATGCGTAAAAGCCTATTCCATCAGCGTGGCACGCCAGTAGTATGTCGTTGTAATCTCAGAGGCAGCTCGTCAGTCCTCACATCCAGAATACCAAGAGTGAGGCCTTCAATCTGATCCTGCAATGCTACAAGAGTCTCGGCCGCATGCAGGTCGCGAAGGACAACCCTCCCTATAGCCTCTCCTGCTGGAACGGCAGCTGGTGCTCTCAGGTGCACTACTGGTCGCACTGGTCTGATATCTGCATGAGCACATGAGTTTTGATTAGTCTTGATAAAAGTAAGCACATGAACATTATAAAAGCAATAAACAGCAATATGGTCAGAAATTTTACCTAGAGCACTCCACTGCTCACCAGCCGGCAGCACCAAATCTGGGTCACCCCGGAAATCCATACCAGCATATGGACACTCGGCATAAACCATCTCCTGACGTTTGAACCACTCGAAGAAGGCATCGGAGAAAGAAACCTGTGGCTGACCAGCATGTTGGGCCATAAGGTCAACCCATCTCTGCATCCATGGCTCATTCGGTGGCGGCAAACCAAGTGAAATGTACTGTGGCTGCATTAGTGGGATATTCTCCAAGGTGAAAGCGGTCAAAATGGAACCATAGCCAAAGTTCTTAGATCGCCCATTTTTCACCTTAGTAAACTGTTCTTTTATCACCAGAAGTATTGCATCACACCAATTGAACACCTTCAATTCAAGGCATTTTAAGGCATAATGCATATAGGACCTATTGGCCAAGTGAAGAGCCGCACTACCAGCCAGTGTAGCAAAGGTGAACAATATGGTCCTCAAAGACTGATCAATGACATCTCAGATGATGATCTTGCTGTCCCTAATCGGCTGAGATCCTTCTCTACAGTATCGGTGAATATAATCCCTCACGGATTCGTCCCCACGGGCTGAACCTAATAGTGAGAGAGGGGCACCACGCCTCGATAAACCGGTCAAAAAATAGATGTCCACGACAGTCAAGGGGATGGATTTGTCTCTTATCTAGAACACCTGGTTGGTAAGATCTCATGCATCGAGGAAATATTGCAACAAGTTGATTTTTTGCCTCATGCCAGAGATGCGGAAGAACCTGACCAAACCACAGTTCCGCAATGTAGTTACCGTACCTACATCATGTAAAGCAACCATGTCCCCTTCTTCATGCTCGCGTTCTTGCCATGTAACAACCATTTTGCTCCGATGAATCTTTGAAAAAAAACAAGAGAAGAGTCAGGATCTTGATTTGGCAAAAAATAGGCAAAATTTCTATGAAAAAATAGTGCACAAAGTTCCCTCCTTGCGTCCATCGCACCCTAGATGTGTACTAGGAGTGATGTATACTGACTAGCCAGTGGTCAGCCTAGTATGCATCGCACCTTTCGATGTACACAGGGTGTGATGGGGGCAGAATGAATTGTTCAAACCCCAGAGGCTTAGGAAAGCAGGGAAACATGCTCAGAATTCAAAAAGAAAGGAATGCAACTGAAGAGCACGGGTTTAGCTCCTACCTGGTCCAGACGGCGCCAAGAATCATCCACAAAATCTCCCGGAATCAACTATTGAAAATCGAGGGGGAAAACACCTCCAAAAGCTCCAACAATATTAAGCTCAAATGAAATGGTAAAATGAGAGGTAAAAAACTACTTTTAAGTTACTTTTCACGTAATTCAAGTAGGGTATTAGTGTTTTAACTCATTTTTCAAACATGTATTCTCATTTCTAATTAGTTTGATGGAGCAATTGAACAGATAGTACGACCATCAAAAGAACATAGTGTTAGCAATGGGTCGAATATCAATGACCATGATCACGAGCAGTGTTTATGCAAATTTTGAGCTCGTTAAAAATTAAACCTAAGTAATGAGCAAATGTTCCCCCAGAGTTTAAGCTCATTAAAAAATGAACCAATATCCAGTAAATAACCATTACGAATGCATTATCATCAGCTTTTTTGAGCCCTGGTCGTGTTCTTACCATCACCTCCACTCTGTTTAGCCGATCATACGCCTCCATTTGATTGTTTACCCTTTTGAGGAACAACTACAAAGAGTGATTATGTTAGCCATCCTTGTGACACCGCCGTGATTGGAAAATTCCAAACCTTACCTAGAATCAGCAACTACCCAAAAATATCACTCGTTCCTCAAAAACGAGTCTCCTTTAAGCTCTTTTCACCTAACTCGTAAAATATGAAAAGATTGCCGAGCAGTTGGCCTCTCCAGCTCATTAAAGCTACCGGGAGTGCTATCCCTCCTCTAGATTTTAATCTTTTTGGACCTGAGGGATTATTACACAAAAATATCGAGTACTTGTCTTGTTCGGCTCGTTAAAACTATCAAAAATTCATCCCTTTTGTATTATTTTATACTTTTTCAGACTTAAGGGATTATATGACGAAAAAGGATTACTAGAGTTTCCTTTCCGTCCCTTTCCATACTCTCTAAAATTGAAAAAGGACCGAGTTGTCTTTGTCGTTAAACTCGTTAAAACCAATAGCGACAAACTTGTCCATAGAGAGAAGAACGAGTTTCATTGTCGCTAGACTCGTTAAAACATAGCGACGGGTTTGCCCTAAGGGAAAATTATAGAACAAGCATATGTTATCCTCCTCAAACTTGATAAAAATAAACAGGTACTGGTTAGCAACGACTGGGGAAAATTGGGAAGAAAACTTGAAGAAACTTTATTGGTAGCGAGTCGCTCTTGAACATGGCACTTACACTCCATGTCTGAGTCGGGTTGGGTTATTCCGTTCACCGATCATACTACCATTGGTCCATCGTACCATCCATCTTTGGGGTTAACGCTCCCAATCCATTTCAGTGTCACCGATATGTTCAAGAGAAGTTGATCAGAGAATTCACCAACCTATCTTGTGTCTCATCCACTGCAATACATTCACGCTCCATTCTTTCATGACCGCCACCATGAAACCTATATCATCAGATCATTTTCTCCTCCACAAAATCATTTGCTCCGTTTCGTGTCGTAGATGTGGGATTCATTAAGGCCCTCCTACGACGGGTCACTTCTTGTCAACGGCAGCTCATTATCCAAGAAGTCGACCTAGGAACAACCCTTTCAGTACTTTGAAGCTTGCATGCCTCAATGGCAAGTTTCTCACTTCCGGTAATAGGTTTACATCAATGGCCTTCAACCGAAATATTTTGCGTGGTGTTTGAGGCCAAGTCCCATTTTCACACCACGTGAATTGTACTGTAGTACCTTGAGGGTCATCATCATTATTGGTGATTCCTCTCGCGCCTGTTAACAACTTACATCATTGGCTGGTAATCAGGCGATGTCTTTCCATGTTCGACTCCAGAACATCTTTTCACATGGATTGAATTGTACTTTGGGTGAAGATTGAATGAGTTTGAAGATCCCAGATCTAGTTTCATCCATCCGGGCTGCGATATATTTAGGAAAATAAAGACATCAAATGTACATAATTGCTACACAGATGATCATTCGAATCAAAGGATGATGGCTCTATCAGAATCATCAGTATGTTACACAGATGGTTGTTTGTCCTATGTACATGAAAATGAATTTATAAAGCTGAGCATGGGAATGCTTGCCTTAGCTAGATCATGAAAATATTATGAAGATGATGTATTGTATTGTATCTTATTATAGATTGCCTTCCAGTTCAAAAACCCTCAGATCCTCATGATAAAGCATTTCACCTGACATCAAAAGATTTACGACCTCATGCTTTAGGGGGCAACTGTTATAGACATATTTGGGCATTGCAACCCCAACCATATATGTCCATAAACCAAGGGCTTATGAGTCCTTAAAATTTTTGTTTCATGCCCTAAAAGAACAAGGTCAGCTGATTACATCATCTCCCAGAAGTTCTCCACAGAAAACTGCTCAGAATTGGTCAAAACTGGACCATACAGACTGCTCAGTGCAAAGGGTGCGATGCATCTCACCTGCCATATGCAAAAAGTGTGATGCATACTGAAAATCCCTTCTGTAGGGTGTGATGAGCGAGAGTAGACAAATGGCAGAGATAGTTTGCAAGGTGGATGTTCATGGTATCTTCCAGAAACTTCTCCCGTGACACTTGCCTCTTTAATTCACCCTGGGATGAGTAAAAGATCATGAATCTCCAAGTGGAACAATCAACTATCAGAGAGAAGACACTAATCAAAATCCCAGAAGCTGAATCACTCCCCTGCAATCATCTATATATGGATCCTCATCCCGAAGATCCAGAGGCTAGAATTTTGCATCTTGTAAGGAAGTGTTGTTGGTTTCCTGGTGGAACATCATAGTGTTGGGTGATCTAAGATTTTCATGAGGTGAAGAAGGGCTTTCATGCTTTGAGGATGATGCTAGGTCAGATCAATGGGTTGTAATCCTCTCTTCTATTCTTTATATCAATAAAGTTGTTCAAGTTTTCCTCCACATTCTTGTATGTTTGATGATATATGCATTTTTGTGGTCCTATATTGTTTATGATTGTAGATCTCTGTACATTGAAGGTATTATGCTCCTTTGACTTTATAGGTACTCTTTGAAGCGAGGTAAGCAAGGAAGGAGTGACAAAGATCTATTAGAGGGGAGAGGAAACAAGAAAGGAACCAAGCGAAAGATCGAGGTTGTTATTCTTTGCTCCTTTCCTATCTACTTGTCATAAAGGAAAATGAAAGTAACTTTAATATGTTTGTTTCTAAGATAGTTACCGGTCTCAGTGGGACTAGCAGCTCTACATAGACACTAGATTTCCCGATAACACTACCTTCTATGACCATTTTGGTAGAAGTTCTACACGAAGGCAAGGAGGAAGATAGTTCTTCTAAGGAAGACCATCCCATCTAGACTCTAGAGAAGGGAAGTGGTCATAAACTTTAGTTCAGAGGCACTATGCAAAGGCAAGTTTAAGGAGGCTAAAAGAAGAGGGTGAGTCACTCTCATTTACTATTTAGATCAGTATATCAATATTTTGGAGACCAAAAGTTCTTTTAATGGGAAGGCGTGATCCAAAAATGGATCCTGGATAAACCTCTAAGTCTAAAAGACTTCATGTAAGAGGTAAAAGGTGCCAAATGGCACAAATCCTTTGTAAATCAGAGGAAAATTAAAGTCACTGACTGCTCTTAGAAATATCTCATTGTAGATATCCCTCCATTCTAAATCCAACACAACTTAAATGGGCAAAAATGGACTTCATATGGGAAAGCTATCATAACACGAAGTTGCCATTTTCAAAGGAAAAGAGGCAAAAATCCTTTAAAAATGGGTAAAAGACCCTTATAAGGTAAAATCACATTGCATAAGGCCAAGGCTTAAAGTCGAGCAGAAGGCACGCCCGATCAGCGGCCTTCGATGATCAGATCAACGAGTCAGATCGGAGACAGGCAGTGTATACAAGGAAAGGTCCCGGGCTAATGTGACTTGCGACTGCGATCGTCGATATCAACAGATCACTGTTGGCAATCCCAAAAGGAAAGGCCCCGAGCTGAAGCAACTTGTGACTGCAATCGCCGATATCGGTGGATCACTGTCGGTGATCCAAAAAGGGAAGGACCCTAGGCCATGCTACTTGCGACTGCAATCAGAACCGTACCCGAAGGAGTTTCGAAATATAAATAAATATAATCTTAAGTTTGGTAAGCGGAATTTTCAATGTTTTTAAATGTATTTCAAAATACAAAGGGCCAGGTCTTAGTGACATGTGATATGTGATATGCAAAAACCTGAAATATTATATATGCAGATCTATATCCCTTTGAGATTCAAATTAAGTCTTTCCACCCATATTTTCCTGTGTAATTCCAAATATCTCTGTGTATTGGAATTCTGTTACGCTTTAAGGAATTTGTCTAAAAAAAAGGCCTCTGTGTATTTTCTACTGTAAAAATGGCTTCCTTTCCTTGTGCCACACTCTAAGCAGGCGTTATATTACAATGATATGTTTTGTAACAGGGATGCGTTATGAAAAATGCAGAGCCGCAGAGGATTGATTGCAGAGAGAGGAATGGACAGAGAATAAAGAGCCACAAAGGCGCAAAGGGAATGATTCCTCAAGATTGGGGACAAAGGAATGGCTGGAAGATAGGGAGCCCGAGGGGGAAAATGAACAAGCAATACGATTTGGCTTTAAAGCCATGAATGTGAAAGACTGTGGGCTGCTGAGTTATTGATAGTGGCCGAGTTGTCGTTTGTTGCTAAAGCAAACCACAAGTAGGAAGTGCTGAGACAACAGTGCAGAAGAAAAAGAGCAGCTGAGGGAGGCTTTGGGGTCACTTGAAGTTCAAGTGAAAAGCCAGAGAATTGAAGGTTGTAGAAGACAGAAAGAAGCTAGAGAAAGAACCAAAGATCCAGAGTGAGAGCCAAAGAGCTAGAGTTAGAGCCAAGAGCCAAAACCAAGAGCTAAAGAGCCAGAGCCAAGAGCTAGAGCTTCAAGTGCCAAGGATTAAATGGTGTCTGAACCCACTTTTTTTGTGCAAAATAGTAGGAGTTGGGCCAAGAGATTGTAAAAAAGACTTACACCATAATCCCAGAGAGCCTAGTTGAGTTGACTAGGGCTCACAGAGATGTAGCCCAAGGGTTGTGGGTGAAATCCTAATTAATGTGCTGTCTTATGTGTTTGTTTTTACTGTTGCATTATTCATTGTTATATGCATTTATATATATGTTCAAGCACATTCACATATCAGCACAAACAACAAACTCTAAAACATATAATCAGTTTAAAACAATTATCATGCTACAAGAAAAAAGGTCATTGGTGAGGGTCATGCTTGTGATGGACCTTTAAGGTCCATCACCAATGTGAAATATGGTGACGATATTTAAAAAAGCGTTGTTGTAAATGTATATAGTGATGGTCCTTTAAGGTTTGTCACCAAAGCATTTTCAATGACACTTTTAGTTAGGGTCGTTAAAGGCTAGTCCATAATTGGTGACACTTTTGGTGAGTGTCGTTAAATGCCCATCACTAATTCTCTCTTTGGTGACACTTCTAGTGATGATATTTTATTGACTATCACCAATGATAGTTTGGGTTCCTTTTGGTGACGGTCAATAAATGTTCAGCATCATTGATCATTCCAATGAGTTTTTTTTGACGCTTCATGCCTGTGACAGACCTTTAAGGTCCATCACTAATGTTGCATATGGTGATGGTCTTTAAACAATCGTTGTTGTAAGTGTATATAGTGATGGTCCTTTAGGATTTATCACCAAATCCATTTTCAATGATACTTTTGGTGAGGGTCGTTAAAGTCCCATCACTAATTTTCTCTTTGGTGACACTTTTGGTTAGGGTCATTAAAGGCCCATCACTAATTCTCTTTTTGCTGACACTTCTAGTGATGATATTTTATTGATCCTCACCAATGCTCTTTTGGTTACTTTTGGTGACGGTAAAAAAATGTTCATCATCATTGGTCATTCCAATGAGTTTTTGATGAAGCTATGTACTTGTTACTATATTTTTTGTCAAAAGATAACGATTTAAGACCATTTATGTGGAGTCTTTTTTATTATGTGTCCAAGGTCATAGTGGTTATAATAGTCAGTCAATTTGTTGAGAATTAATTAGTGTGTATCATTTCCCTCAAGTCATAAGAATATAGTTTTCCTATGAGTCAACACGTGATTCATCTCTATTAGGTTTATTATCTAGCAAATTTCCTTTAAATAAAGTTCCACTAGTGTGTGTAGGAACTATATTATTTAATACATAATCAAGCTCTATCAATTCTATTAATGAGAAAGACCTAGCACTCCTCAACACTCATGGCACACCTTAACATGCTTTGGAATAATACACTAACATTCCTTGGTACCTCGCATGTCTTGGAACATCTTTGTACCTAGAACACCTTGCCATGAGTAGGATGCCCAAGCGCATGTTGGCATGCCCTAGCATAGCATAACATTCCCCTATCATGTGTTGGCATGCCTTAGAACACCTTGGAAAAATATTGCATTGAAAAACATTATAACTTGGCACACATGGGTAGGTGAAATGTATTGGAACATATTATAAGTGTACCTAGCATGCCCCTTTTACAAAAAGGTAAATTCCCAACTTATTAACCCTCGTATGTGTTCATTTCCTCACATTTTAGCTTGTTTATTCCTTTTGTTTCTTTGAAACTCCTTGACGCATATTGACATTCTATGGCACCATATACATCCTAGCATGTCTTAGCACCTGGAATTCCTTGGCACTATTTGGCACATGTTAGCACACCTCGAAAATACCTAGCACACTCTAGCAGTTCTTGATATTCCCTAATATTACCTGGCATGCCTTACCTGTGCTTAGCATACCTTGTCACTCCCTCCTTGGCATGACAACTAGCACTCGTTAATGCTCCTCGATGCACCCTTATATTCATTCAATTCCATGCATTTTGACCTAGTGCTCACTTGTGTTGTCCTAGTACACCCTAGCACTCCTCAGCATGCATTGGCACTCTATAGCACACCTTAGAACTCTTTGATATGCTCTTCCACTTCATGGCATGCATCACACTCCTTGACGCACATTGGCACTTGGCACATGTTGGCACTTGGCAAGTATTAGCATGTTTGGCATGCGTTGAGATGAATTGGTATGATTTGGCATGGTTTAATATTAAATTTAGTTGAGATTAATTATTGGAAACTAGATGAGAAGAAACAGAGGAAGATTTGGCACTTAGAATGGATTGACAGTTGGCACTTGGCACCTATTGGAACCTAGTGTTAGTTTTCCTAGTAATACCCTCATCGAAAAGGTAAATTGATAACGTATTAACTCTATTATGTGCTCATTTACTTGTAGTTTAACTTGTTCCTCCCTGTTGTTCCCTTGATAGCCCCTGGCATGCATTATCACACCCTTGTACATCTTGGCATGCCTTTGCACTCAGCATGTCTTATCTTGTTTGACATATCTTCGTACTATATGGCACATGTTTGCATGCCCTAGCATTCCCTAACAAACCTTGGTAGTCATGACCTTGCAACTAGAATTACATTTTTCCATGACTTGGGAACATTACATTCACTAGAACACCTTGGAACTCCCTAGTTTTCATGCCCTTTGTTATCCTCCACAATGTCCCAGGCTGATGAGGAGATCGATGGAGGTAATCACAAACCAAGCTTTTAGTTTGGTAGCTAGTCCTACCAAACTAGATAGGGCTCTCTCTATGAAATCACAACAGAGAGATGAATGGAATGTAAAGGATTTTAGGCTAGATAACTAGGTTCAAGTGGGTTTTGGAAAATTTAGGGTTTTGTTGCTAGCTAAGGGAGAAAAACCAGGTAGCTAGGTCAGAGGATGAAAGAGTTACAACAAAAAATACAAAAAGGAGAAAGGTAGCATTATTTTTGTGATGGATCTTAGGGTTTTTCGGTGTAATGTAGTGTTTAGAAGAAGAGAAAGGTATTAATGAGCGTGAAACATGAATTCATTAAGAAAGAAATAAAGTAACACATAATGATTTCCATCAAAACAAAGCTTTATGCAAAGAATTTTGTTTATAAAATGTAAGGAAAACCATTGAATAATTGATGAATGGAAAGAGAAGATTAAAATATTTCATATAAAGCTATAACAGAGAAAAAGTAACATCACAAACTTATTGCACATGAATTCCTAGATAATAGTTGCAAATTGTGTCCTTTGATTTCTAAAAAATATAGTTTTCTCCTTTGAAATGCAACCCATTCTATCACTGATAAGCTGATACATAAATACCAAAACAACATCTCCCCACTCTTAGGGGTTGAATCAATGACTCTAGGAACTATTCCATGAGGTGTTCTAGCCAAACCCTAATGTCTAGGGAAGTTAAAAACGACTTCTACAATTAACTTTGACTCCAACCTCTCTCTTAAATGAGGTCAAATTTACAGTAAAACAAATTATAAATACTAACCACCCATTATTTGCATTTACTTTTACCCCTCACATTCATCTACTTCATGCTTTTGACTTTTACCAGAGTCAAACTAGGAATTACAAAAAATTACATAGTGAAAATTGTATAAAAAGCTCAAAAGGTGTACATCAAGATGTTGGAGGCTATTTTTGAGTGCCTTTCTGAAGTACAAATTCAGATCGAAAGAATTTTCTAGAAATGTGGGAGAGTGTAGATGTCTTTAGAGTATTGTTTCACTCAAAATAACCAATTTTTGGCTAAGATATGGCCATTCTCCCAAGGTGTCTCCAGGTGCGCAACGAAATGGAAAGAGAGGGGCAGAAAGGTGTTTTTTGGCCTCTTTTTTGAAAATCTCTCAAAACCTGAGCACCAAACTAGGAAATTGGGAAAATGGGGTTTGAGGTGGGGTCATAAGCTTTACAAAAATGTCAATTTTACATCATTTGGAGCCCTGAGGAAGAAGCAAACCCTAAGCTTGCTGTGCTTCTAGACAAAAAATTGCCAAAAAATTGCAAGTCTGCACCAAAACACAAAATTTTCTCCAAACCCTCCCAAAATTTGTCTAGAGATGCCTCCTTAGCACACCCAGAACTTGTTAACACTCCCTATCACACACTATTATTCATTCATTTCCATGCAATTGAAACTAGTCCTTCCTTATGTTTCCCTGACACTATGTAACATACCTTGTCAATGACTCCTTAGCACACCCAAAACTTGATAACACTCCCTATCACACACTCTTATTCATTCATTTACATGCAATTGAAACTATTCCTCTCTTGTGTTTCCCTGGCACTCCCTAGCATGCGTTGGCGCCACACCCTAGCACCTGATACCTCTTGGCATGCCTTAGCACTTGGCATGTTCTGGAATGACTAACATACCTTGGAACTTTCTAGCATGTGTTATATCTTCCTGGAATTCCTTTCACACATTAGCACTCCCTAGTTGTCATGCCCTCATAGTAGCCTTACTTTTTTTGTTACTTTGGAACCCAACCAAGTCATTGAAAAAATAGTGTTGTCCTTAAACAAAAGTCTCCATTTGTCTAAAATTTATTTTTTCATCCCCTTATCGTAATCATAGGCTTACCTATTGCAAGTCCTATTATGAAATTATCCTAATACACTTCGTTCTTGGGACACCTAGAAGACACTCTTATTCATTTGTTTCCATGCACTTTGACCTAGTTCTTCCTTGTGATGCCCTCACACTCCCCAACACTCCTCGACATGCATTGACATTTTATGGCATGCATTATCATGCCTTTTCATTCCTTGGCATGCCTTGGCACTCCTTAGCTATCATGCCCTCATAACGACCCTTATTGGTTTTAAGACTTGGGAACCAACCAAGTCCTACCTTAACTGCAACATCTTGACCAAGTTACAGTTACTACAACTATACTATCCCTTGTTCACCTAAGAATGGCCTATAACTCATCTTAGGCTAGTGATGCCCAATCTTAGATGATCTCACCTAAGAAGTTACCAAGTCAAGGATCACATCTAACCATGGCCATAAAACAACTAAGCAACATAGTTTACATCTTGACATGGCATAGCACCTAGCATGTCTAATAATCCCTTGGCACTATGTGGCACATGTTGGAATTCCCTGCATGCCATGGCATGCTCTAGCACTCCCTATCATATCGTACCACTCCTTGACATGTCATGGCACTCTTGCATGCCTTGGAACTACCTAGCATATAACTTTCTCACTCCCTCCTAAGCACACTTGGAATTCACGGACACTCCCTATCATACACTCTTATTCGTTCATTTCCATGCATTTTGAACTAGTTTTCCTTTGTGTTTATGTTGCACTCCCTAACACTCCCTAACATGCACTGGCACACCCTGACATGCATTGGCATACCCTAACATGTCTCCCTAACACTAGAATTTCTTGGCACCACCTAACATACCTTGTCATCCTATCCTTAGCACACCTAGAACTTGCTGACACTCCTTGTCACACACTCTTATTCATTCATTTCTGTGCATTTGAAACTAGTGCTCCCTTCTGTTTCCATGGCACTCCATAACACTCCATGGCATGCATTGGCACACCCTTGCACCTGACACATCTTGGCATGTTTCCCTGGCTTCTAATATGCCTTAACACTACCTAGCATACCTTATCATTCCCTCCTTAGCACACCTAGAACTCACTAACACTTCCTGTCACAAAATCTTAATCATTCATTTGCATGCATTATTTTCACCTATTGCTCATTTGGGTTCCCTTAGAATTCCTTAAAACTTCCTAGCATATATTTTTGATGGACAAAAAACTATATATATGGTAGCTCATCCTCCATTTGTGGACAAGAAAATTTGGTTAAGTATGTAATAATAAGTGCGAAGATAACAAACCAAGAGAAGGAAACAAAGAGAGAAGATTTTTGTGTTGCTTATGGGTATATTTTAGGGCTAATAGATCCACATGTGCGAAGGAAGGAAGAACTATACACTATAGGAAAGGTCGAAGATCTTGTTGTTGTCCAAGAAGTCGAATCAAGGAAGAAGATAAGCAAGGTTACACACCAAATTATAGTAAGAGTTCATACCATCCAAGCGAAGAAGATCAAGGTTCAAAAGGTTGGTCAACCACACATTCTAGGGTTTATGCAAGAGGGCCAAGAACCTCATATCTGATCCATGGAACTAGAATTTGAAGGATAGTCGAGTTATTGAAGGAAGAAGCCTGATCATCGTTGACTCAAGGAAAAATAAGGAAGTTGAATCAAGGAGGATCGTGACTTGGTCTTGGAGAGGTCATTGAGTCAAGGGTCTAGGCCATGGTCTTGGTATTCATCAATTGAAGTCTATATAAGAAGAAGATCTCGTTTGGGTTTTCCTCTCATGTTGGAGAGGGTTTGGCCCTGGTTGATCGCATATTCTATGTGTCTCTTGTCTCCTCATTGTTTGTGCATGGTAGATGTTTGATGAAGAATATTGTTTTGAGCATTGTTTGTTATTGTGGATTAGTCTTGAATGTGTTTGTGTATTAAAAATTGGTTGGGTTTGTAAACTATGAGTAGAGCAGTGTTTGATTGATGCATGCTTCCTACAATAGAATGTGTCTCTTACTTAAACAATTAATTTAGTGGAAACAAGGGTATTTAAACAATTATTTTGGAATTTATGCACCTGACTAGTACATCAACTCATATACTGCATAAATATAATGGAAAGTTGTAACGTGTTGCATCATAGAAAGGATGTCGATAAAATATGATAACTTAAATGTACATGATAGTTTGGAAAGGTGGGGAATAACTCTTATTTAGTCATAGGTAGCATAATCAATTCC
This sequence comes from Pinus taeda, assembly GCA_000404065.3. Lineage (NCBI taxonomy): Eukaryota > Viridiplantae > Streptophyta > Pinopsida > Pinales > Pinaceae > Pinus > Pinus taeda. The sequence continues at coordinate 7,927 of APFE031694949.1, read as the reverse complement.
TTTTTTAATATTTAAATGTCCATGATGATTTTGAAATTAGGTGGGTAGCAATTCTTACTCATGTCATAGTGTTGAAGCCTCGAAAATCGCTGCAACAACATTGGGGAAACCACCTGGTTCGGACCTTAGTGCAGCTCCTTTTCCATATGGGATAGTGGCTTCGACTGGGGGTAATGGGACTAGTTTCCCAGAAATAGATAAATGGGATGAGTGAATGTTTTATAGATAACACTAGTGGTAGGCGAAAGGCTAAAACCATTGACAGAAATATAAGTAAATGAAACTATCCTGGGAATCTATTGAGCTCTAAAGCATAGCTTTTGATGCTCTATGTCTAAAAGACAAGCATATAGATGACTGTATCTTCACGACATAAATATTAAATCATTTTAGATTGCTATGCTTAAATAGTTAAGCAGAGCGATTGAAGCGAAATTACCACACTTTATACATTCATATCATTATCATATACATGATTTAAAAGTAAAGGCACATCACTAAACACCCAATAGTGGAATGAATAAGATTTGTTGTTATAGCGCATGCATATAATCAACGATAGCAAGAATAATTACGTAACAATTCACATACACAGAATGACTTCAGACACAGATAGAAATACCATATGAGCTGCTTGCCACTCCCAGATATCAATTGCTACATGTAGTTCCTCCCTTAATGCATAAACATTCTTCAATCAACGACAATAGTGCACAATTGTATAAAGAAATTTTTTCATTAAAGTAAGAACAAATGGTCGAATTTCATAAAAGAATAAGGGCTGAAGCATAGTAGTGCAAACTTCAGTCTGTTAAGTCTATTACAAAATTTTACGACCCTTTCTAAAAACATGAAAGGGTCTATAAATACAATACTAATCTAAATATCTATAAAACAGAAATGCTACTTAAACTGATATCAATAACTTTTGTTGCTATCTTGGTTGGCGATATGGGGAGCTGGAGGATGATTCATTGGGTCGGTTGCTTTCCTTTGAATCTGAGCTGATTAATGGCAAGCATTGGCTCAATTTTCAGAGGTTTGTTGAGGCGCGAACTGAGCTGGGCAGCATAGGTGGCATCTTGAATGTCGGGAATCATACACTCAATGGCATCTGTTAAACATTTCAGGGCGGGTCTTTGTGTATGAGGCTTAACTAGGAAGTGCCAATACATTTCCATGTTTAAACTATTAATCCCGGCGATTAATCTTCCTCTGCCTTCTAACTCGGGATAGCATGTTTGCTCCAATGCATTTGTTGTTGTAATCTTTCCTGGTGTACACTGGGAAATCATATTTGCTAAGTAGAGAGTGTTGTTAACTAGATCAACTAAATTTCTAGAAGTTAATCTACATCTTGAAGCTACTCTCTCTGCCTTTAACACTTAAGTGTGCCATTCTATGAAAAGTATATCTTTATGAACCTCAAGTATCCTGGGCAAATTGGATGCTTTTCCCGAATTCGAATCTTGCCATTCAAGATGTGCAGTAATAGCCTCATCGGCTTGATTCAAGTCATCCCTAGATTTCTCTACCTGCTCATTTATGGATGTAGTTAATTTGCAGAGTGGATCCGCTTGAGCGATTTGTTGACAAAAGAGTTTAATTTGCGATATTAGCGCATTGTTTATTAATGTTGCTTCTTCCCTGACCTCTGTTACCTGCGAATCTCCTTTTATCTTTTCTAGCTGCGATGTTATTTGAGCGATTTGCTCATCCTTGGTTTTCGCCATTTGCTCGTTCACTGCTTTCAACTTTTCCAGTGCCTCCCTCAATTCGTTCTGTTTCTGGATCACAGCCTGGTCAATCCTTTTGCTTCTCTACTTCCAATTGCTGAGCCAATTGATTATTTAGTTGCTGTTGTGCCAATAGTTTCTCATTTACCTGCGTTGTCCTCTGTTGTTGTGCCACTAACTACTCCTCCGCTTGCATTACCCTCTACTTTATTTCGGCCAATTCTGTTTGTAATGTGGAGATTTCTTGGTCTTTTTTCTTCAATAAGAGGCTTACCTCCGATGCCTTGTCAATTGTTGTTGCTGAATAGGCTCCAACATATTGTGATAATTTAGTTAGATCATCGGAGGGATCCAGTTTCTCCTTCCATACTACATTACCCGTGACCGTTTGTTCTGGAAAGATAGAAGGTTGATCAAGACTTCGTCTTTTCCTTGATTGCTTTACCACTGCTCTATGCCTTGGGCTATAGAAGACATCCAATGGAGGAATATCTTCTACTTGTAAAATGATTTGATCGCTGGGATCTTTCGGAATTATCTCAATATCTTTAGATTTAGGTGGGCTACTGGTTCCACTTAGAACCTGAGATGAACTGTCATCTTGCATATTGCTGGTCATAGGAGTGTCTGTACTTTTTAAGCCTTTTCCTCCACTGATTATAGAATCAAACTGCTGCCATTCTTGGAGCAATTTGGGGTCTGTGGTAGTATCCACATTGGTATCGGTGGTGGTCTGTTTAGTTTGAGACTCCTTCTACAATTGTTCCTGCTTTTTCTTCTGTTGTTCCTCCTGTTCCCTTCGCTGTTTATCCTCCTGCTCTTTCTTTAACCGCTCTTCTTGTTCCTTCTTCTACTTTTCTTCTTGGTCTTTCCTCTGTTGTTCCTCCTGCCTGCTATTATGATCTTTTGTTGTAGCAGGAGGTTCCTTTGTCTGTTGCTGACCAGGCCCGCTTGATGATGTCGCTGGGGTTAGCGCTAATAAATCTAGAGGCAAAGTTTGCAACCTCTGCTCTCTAAGTTTATTAAACTCAGTTAACCCTTCATCATTGTATCTCATCTTGGCGAGTTCTTTGGCTTGACCTATTGTTTCACTTGACGAGAACATGTCATCGAACATATCTTCTTGATGTTCAAACGTTGTTAATTTGGCATGTTCCAATGCAGCATAGGCACTTCGTTTTGGGTCAAATGCTCTATTCGGGATTGTAGCCAGAGCAAAGGATTGAATCTTTGTGGCTTCTTTTTCTGCATGTTTGAGATCATGCAGGGTAAAGACACCACATCTAAAGGGAAAAGTAGGCCAGCCTCTTTTCTTTTCCTTTTTGAGAGTCTGTGTGGTACTCTCAGCTGTAATCTGATATGCAATTTCCCTTGCTAGCAATTTATCAGGAACATATAACGGGAGGACATGAGGATTGGCTTGGCTGCCGAAGACTCTAATATAGGTAAAATGCTCTTCTCCAAACCAACTAGCCACTGCTGGCAAATCAAAGGAGGCTAGGTAGGAAATCCTTGAAATGGGTTTATCAAAAATTGAATAATAAATGGGAACCATGAAGCCATTACATATCTGATACAAGTGGTTTTTATAGGATGATTTCCACAGCTTGCGGTGATAAATATGAATGGGCGAGGGGTCCTGTGCAGTCCACCTCCAACCAAGAATAGGGAATTCAAAATTGAAACATAAGGTATCTAGGATATATGCACTATAGTAGAATGGGGGAATTTTCCTTTCAGTGACTATAGTTTTATTCCTAAAGTCACGAACAACTACTGCTAGTTTATCCGAAAGGATAGTAGCCCAATCCATGATTATGCTGTTCACTACTGCCTCCATGAGAGGAACCATTTCAATGGTAAAAATAGCAGAGTCGTGTAAACACCATAATCTACACATCATTATACCTGCATAGCAATAAGGAGAAGCCAAAGAATCGACCGAGTACTTCCCGGAAGATTCGTGCTTATGTTTGTTCGGATTTTTCCTCTAATCCTTGATAGGTTCAGATTCAATCTCATTTTCGCTCGCAAACTTCTCCAGGAAGGCGTTGTTGTATATCTTCTCAGGTTCGGGCAAATGAAACATTTGCCTCAAGTCTTCTGCCTTGAACGATCCGAAGATCCTCCCATCTCTTGTGCTAAAAGTTCTATCCATGATGGGGATTTATCCAATCGCCCATCGCACAACATCTGTATATGGGAAAATTTGCTCCCTGGCTGCTATCCTGTGAAGGAAAGAATCAGCCAAATCCTTGAGAGTGTAGTCTGACTTTCGTAATGAATCCGCGGTATCCTTTGCTACTATCTGCTTTGGTTTCTCGGCCTCAATTAAGTCGTAAGTGCCTTGCCAAGTCACTCTGGCGAGGCCTGCGCATGTTGTATCAGATATTAGGCCTTTCTTGCTGTTTGCAGCGGCTTGTCCTACGACTGGTGGATTGGAAGCACCCGCGGTCTTCTTAGACTTCTTACCCATCATGCCCGAACTCCTGTCTATGAATGAATTCTGCACAGAGAGGCAATTTGGCGTAACACAGAGAGATAGCGATAAAACTTGCAATTGATAGCAAATGAATAGATGGGCAGCAATATATTCAGCTTTTAAAACGGGCGCGGAGATAATCTATGGAAAGATTTTAAGACATGAATCCATTAAATGGCCGTATAAAACCTGCCACCTTATAAATGCCCATTATATCATTATTTGGTCGAGAATTCTCTTTAAGCATGCAATGGACATATTGGCAGCTGAGCGGGAGTGATTATGCCTTAAATATGAGTGAATTGAGCTTTCCAATCACTTTAACGGCTTTCTATTGAAAACCGTGCCTTATCGCATCGCATCGGGGGATATAACAACTCTGCCTTAACAATGTGCATCGAATATCGCCGATTGCCGATTGCGATATCGCATCGGCGAAAGGCTTATGTGTATTGAGACCCAAACAATAGGAACCCGCCGATCATCGATCGCTCATCGCATCGGGGGTATTGATATGGGGCACTTTTGGTTGTGCATTGGATATCGCCGATCGCCAATCACCGAATGCGATATCACATCGGCGGAAAGCCTTGTGCCATTTTAAATGTCCCTCATGTCATTGCGATATGCGATCTTGCGATCACTTTATCGCAATGACCGAGATTTGCTTTATTTCTTTTAAGTGGATATTGTTTTAAAAAGGGTTTTTTATAAAGCGCTCGTTTGATTATCGGACCTTTTATTAAGTAAAAGTATTGATATCAACTTTATTCTAAAGGGACCCATTTCACATTTTAATGTTTCATGAATAAAAATAATATGAAATGGGGGGTTCTTTGTAGAGCACAACAATTGGCGATTCACTGGAAGAACTAGTTATCTCTGAAAAATCAAAAATACTTAAACTTTTTTTGAAATAGAATTTCAACTACAAGGGGAAAATTCTAATATAACTAGATATTTATGCATTTTGAATATCATGAAAATAATTTTGGTAACTTCCTCTTCTTGCTACTTGAATAAGTACATTTAGTCTCAAATGAGCCTTTATTGGTTATATGATAAAAATAGAAAATCTCTCAATCAGGTTTATAGTAATTCGCCTGTCATAGGTAGAGCCTCTGCTGTAGCAAACGTTTATAGTCTCGGCAGGATACTTTTAACCACGTAATTGTGCATTGTCCATCCTATTAAAGAGGGATTATCAGAATGAATTCAAAACATGTTTTCATATTTTGTTCATCTTTCTTTTTTTCTGTATGACAGGTAAAAATCCATTTCCTGGTTTGGTGGCCAGCTATTGACAATGCCACTCACTGGTAGTAGTCTAACTGAACAAGCTAGCTCGTGATGAGACTCCTTGTCTTGAAATTTCAAGCCATTACCCTGTTTTGGTATGCAGTATTGGTAATGTCAGTTAAGCTATTTCCCTATGAACATGGTAAGCAGGCTTGTAATAAGACCTCTTATCTTTAATATCCTTATATTTTAGAATTACACTCTGAAAAATCATAATCTTTAATGAATGGGGTGGACAATCTCTTCCTTGAGAATCAATGGATGACAGGTTAAGAGTTGAAGATGCTGATATTGAATTGATTTCTACCTTTGATATTGATAACCTTTTTAGACCAATTTGAAAACAGAAAATGACTCACATTACTTTTATGCTTTAGGAGGAGTTCACCAAACTTAAATTGTGGTTTCAGAATACAATGATACCTAATTTCCCAAGAATTATCTCTTTTGGTTGAAAGTTCTAATGTTTGAAAGCAAATACTCATGATACTTCTGTGAGACAAATTTTCCAACATAGCAAAAGGTCAATGGAAGATGCCTTTAAACTTTATTTCCTAAAAAGCCTACAAACTATAAAATCCTACGGAAATAAAAGGAGAAGGGGTTACCTTCTCAATTGAAGAATTTTTTTAGGATGAGGCCATTAACAGGGAGAGAATGCCTCAAACCTGCTACATCTTGCAATATAAAGGTTGAATGGCCTATTTTCTCACAAATCTGAAATGGTCCAAGCCACAACTTTTGGAACTTGGTGTGTTTGCCTTTGTCCTCATGGGCTTTATCCCATTTCAGAACTAAATCGCCAACTTGGAATTGTTTTGAACCTGATGAGACTGAATCGAAAGCTGCTTTGATGATTTGCTGATGTTTGGCATGGGTGTCCTTGGCCTTTTCTCTCTCTTCTTCTAGTTCAAGATTTGATCATATCTGAGCTGAATAGAAGAGGAAGGAGCTTCTTCAATGAACTGCATTAGGGCTAAAGAAGGAAGAACAAGATTTGTAGGCAGTATTGCTTCCTTTCCATACATGAGATTGAACAGAGAGGTTCCTATAGAAGCTTTCTATGTTATCCTATCAGCCCATAATGCAAAGGCTAAGGATTTGTGCCAGTTACTATGATTTTTTTTTATTGTTCGTTTGATGATTTTGATTAGATTCTTATTAGTGGATTCTGCTAAACCATTACCCTGAGGATAGTAATTAGCTGAATACTTTAACTTAAATCCTCTCTTGATAGCAAAATCAAACATAGAATTGCCTGAGAAATAAGAAGCATTATCAAATACAAGAGCAGTTGGGACACCAAACCTGGTAATGATGAATTGATCTATGAATTCAATGATTGCTTCAGAATTTGCTGTCTTCAAAGGGATTTCCTCAACCCACATAGTGAAATAGTCGGTAGTAGTAAGAATATACTTATGCTGCTTGGAAGAAGGTGGATTAATTTCTCCGGTGATATCCAATCCCCATTGCTCAAATGGTTGTTCAATGTTGACTGGTTGCAAAGGGAAAGCCGATTTTCGTTGTCTTCCACTTGAAGTTTGGCAATTGAGGCATTTCCTTACATACTCGTGGGTGTCTCTAAAAAGGGTTGGCCAATAATATCCAGCATGAATAATCTTGTGAGCTTTTGTGTCACCTCCAAAATGTCCTCCTGCTGGTCCATCATGTAACTCCTGCAACACCTTTTGGGCTTCAGTTTTCTCAAGGCATCTTAGCAAAATAGAATCATAATTCTTCTTAAAAAGCACATCATCAATAATTGTAAAAAAAATTTCTTTTAACCTGATGGCCCTTTTGCTTTTGTAAGATAAATGTGTAGGAGCATAACCATTTTTTAAATAAAATACCAAATATGCATGTTGAGATTCAGAATTAGTGACACTTATCTGATTGATTTCTTCAGTTGGACCAGTATCGCTTGATTCGAGAATGTTGGAAGCTCCTGCCAATATCCTGCAAAAGCCTTGGCCTCTAACAATCTTTGCTGGCCTAATTTCCAAGTCATACTCTTGAAGCGCTGTGACCCAATTTGCCCTTTTTTCACCCAATTCTTTTTGTATTAATAGTTGCCTAACAGCTGGGAAAGGAACTATTACTTTTGTGTGGGTTTTGAGAAGGAAGGGTCTATAATATTTGACTGCTTTAAACACAGCAAAAGCTTGTTTCTCCACATTAGAGTAATTCAATTCGGCACCCTGAAGATTTGAGCTAAAAAATGATATGGGTGCCTCCAAATTGTGATCTTCCAGTTGAGTAAGTACTGCTGCATATGAAGAACTAGATGCGATAGTATACAAGGTGAAAGGATTAGAGAAATTTGGAGTAATTAAGGAGGGGGCATTGATAATGGATTGCTTTATCAAATCAAAAGCTTCTTTTTCTACTAATCCCCACTTAAAGACTG
>APFE031694946.1:117964-146552 GCA_000404065.3 Pinus taeda | reverse complement strand
TTTGTTTGAGACTTATCAATTGACTAAAAAAAGTGTTGCTTTTTGTATCCTCATAATGTGCTATCAATTCTTCCGTAAAAATTGCCCAAGTGATAAATTGTTTACGACAACAAAGCCATTGATACCATACAAACTGATTTGGTTCCAAATATAAAGTTTCCATACGTACCTTTTGTGTGTTTTGCACATTATTGAGATCGAAAAATTGTTGCATCTGTAATATCCATGTTGCGGGATCCTTGCCATCAAACTTCCTCATATCGATTTTTGGAATATGGTGGGTCTTCGATCCAACATTAGAGTCTATGGAATCATGATTAACATTTCTTTTGTTCTCATCATGAGTTTCCTTTACTACCCTTTCACCCTTAGTGACCCTTTCTTGTAGCAACTTATTCATATTTATCTTCAATTCTTCCCTGTCTGTCTTCAAATCTATCTTCAAATCATCCATCTTAGCTTCCACGTCATTCATCTTATATTATGTTCCTTTTTGTGCAAGTGACACTTGTTGCACTTGGTCTCGTAATTTTGATATATCATGTTGCATTTCTTCCTCTTCTTCATGAGTCATGCTAGAGCTTTCAGGTCTCTTACTAGGTGTTTCCATTTTCTTTCTTCGGGGCATCAATTACTGATAATAATGCTTCACTACGCCCTTTGAATTCCTTTAAAATAATTTTTCAAACCAAGCTTAAGCAAAAATTAAAAAAAAATATACACACCTTTTTTCACTTTGTAGGAGCTCGAAATTGCCTCTAATGTATCTCTATAATTTCGGATCATCTAGTTGTGAAATTGCGACCTGCGGTAGCCCTCTGTGTCCTCTTTCCAATGCCACTAGTATGACCCCAATTGGATTCTCCAATGAAGAGTTATGCCAAATCTCCCACAGTGACCTGGTTATAGACTAATTAAGTAGAGCAAACTTGTACGACATGCCACATTTCCCTGTTTTGACCTCTGGCTCTGAAAAATATATACAAGAAACTACAGGCTGTCCTCTTTCTGTACCTTCTTACGAAATTTCAATTTGATGCTCAGAGAGAAAGCTATGACGATTTTCCCTAGGTCACCTATTTTGAATGTAATTTAGGATTCTGCAAAATGAACAACTTCCTCAGTTCATATCTTCGAGCATATAGTGCGAAAAGCTCTAAAATTTGGACCTAAGATTCCGTGCGACGTCTTCTCAGATGGTTTTTTTTTTTTTAGCTTCTGAAACTTCACAGAAAAAAAGTTATAGCGAAAATGCCATGATGACCTATTTAGAGCAACGAAACCTTAGAATCCAAAGCTCTAATACCAAATTTTATGAAACCAGCTCAAGAAAAGATAGAAAAGATAGATCAACGCCTTAGAATTCAGCCTCTTTGAGGGGGCAACCTCCTTTACATTACATAAATGAACAATTCCTGGATGATTCAAATGATAAAACCTCCTTTCTATATATAGGAGTCTGAGGAGTCACAATATAACCCAGCCTACCTAACAATAATAATATAAAGCCACAAAAATAACAATAGAGGGATTCTATGGGGCACAATAATAAAAATATGGGGACAATAAGGGCACAAAAATATTAATAAGGGATACAACTACAATAGTAATGGGGTAATCACTAGTATTATAGGGACCTAACAGTTATATTCCATTTCATTGGATACTATCAGGGTTTTAGATGGAGGTAAAGAATTTGATTGAAAAGGAGTGGTTTGGGCATATTTATATGGATATTTCTAACCTGTTGTTTTGTACTTGGGAGACAGAGTTGATACCTTCTGCTTTGGAATTTTTTGTGGTAAATCAATAGGGCTTCTACTCCGAGTTGCAACAAGTAGTGATTCTTGTGTATCTTCATTGGGAAGGATAAAATCCCACATTACTTCTAATTCGACCACTTCTTCATCATCTATTTGTTCTTCAGTTGTTGAGACTTCATCTTCCTCCATATCTGATTCAGCATTTGATATAGTGCTTGGAGGCTTAGAATTAGTGGAGGGATTCCTTTCATATGGCCTGAAATACTTCTTTGAGGAAGTCTCTGCTACTTGTTTCTTGATATCAACCATTTCATTAGACATGGTTTTGAGGAATTTTTGTAAACCTTCAAGATCAAAAGGATATTTAGATGGTTTTTTCTTGGATTCATCCCTAAAACTCACTTTCTTCGATTTTCGTTCTTCTAAATATTTTTTCTTATCTAAGGCTAAAATTCGTTTTTCTACAGCTATTGCTTCTTTCATGTTTTTTTCCAAAGTTGGTCTAAAAACTCCATCAGAGAAAATAGATGTGTTTGAAGGGAGAGCAGAAATGTACCGTTCATTTTGGACTTCATCGCTGGGATTGGATGTCATTGGTATTTTATTTAATAACTTATTGAAACTAGAATTGAAGTCTTTGATTTGTTTTTTAGGTTTGGCTTTCAAATTGGGGAGATCATTGAGAAGGGTAGTCGTGGATTTGTCATCTCCAAATTTGGTTAGGAAATGCTCTTGAAAGGCATCCCAATTATTAATAGAACCTGATGGTAATGAAAAGTACCATGACCCTGCTGATCCTTGTAAGGTATAAGGGAATAATATTACAACTACATCTTCTTCTACTACTTCACTTAGGTTAATGGCCAACATAAAATTGTTTATGTGTTCCTCAGCTGGTAGGTCGTTATCAGGATTGAACTTTGCTAGCCACTTTTCGTGATGGGATAGCAATTAATGTAAAGGCCCTCCCATCTGTACAGCCTCTGGATTTGTCCATGGCCTTGGAGGGTTTTCAGCCATCATTGGTGTCTGTGTAGAGGAATATTTTCTAGTGGTTGAAGGTGATTGGGTAGAGGAGGCTTGTGCTCTAGTACCTGTGTAAATCACGATCTGGAGTTGCGAGGTGGGTGATTGATCTTGTGATGAGATGGATGGAATGAATGAGGATGATTGAGGTGATGATGAGATAACCTCATTATCGGATTCAAATGGTGTCTTCTTAGGTCTCTTAACGGATTGGTAGAGGGAATTCGAATGGGGGGATCCCAAACTTTTCACTTTGTGCTCTAGTCAATCTCTGAGATGAGGGAAACTGAGAAGTAATGCTATCTTGGGATAACTCATATTCTTCTTGATCTGAAAATGGGGCTCTTAGGCTTCTTATCTAACTTACAAGAACCTCTCCCACTTCCAAAGCTTTAAATATTCCTAAGTCTTATTGATTAACCAATGCGGAATTAAAAATGTGCTTGAACAAAAGGTGTATGCTGGTATTTGTTTTAAACTGATTATATGCTTTAAAATCTACTTTTTGTGCTGATATGTAAATGTGCTTGAACTGATATATAAATATACGTAACAGTAAATAATGTAGCAGTAAAAACAACACATAAGATGGCAATTTAATTAGGAGTTCACCCAAAACTCTTGGGCTATGTCTCCGTGAGCTCTAGTCAACTCAACTAGGCTCTCTGGGATTATGGTATAAGTCCTTTTTACAAGCTCTTGGCTCAACTCCTGCTGCTTTACACAGAAACAGTGGGTTCAGACACCATTTTATCCCCGGGCTCTTGAAGCTCTGGCGCTTGGCTCTGGTTCTTGGCTCTTGGTATTGGCTCTTGGCTTTGACTTTGGCTCTTTGGCACTGTCTTTGGCTCTTGTTCTTCAGCTCTGTCTCCTTTCTTCTCTTTATCAGTTTACAACCCTCTAGGCTTTTCACTTGAATTCCAAGTGACTCCCTCGGTTGCTCTTTTTGCTTTTGCACTGCCTCCTTCGCCTTAGCTTCCTGCTTTGGCTTCACTTTCAACAACAAACCCCCATCAACCAACCTTAGCAAACAACGACACCAGCAAAAGAAAACCCCTCTGTCTTTGACATTCATGGTTTTTTAAGCCAATTGACGCTGCCTATTCATTTTCCCTCTCGGGCTCTCTGTCTTCCGGCTTTGGTCTACTCAAATCCCTTCTCTGAGCATTAGTAATCATTTCTAAATGCCCTCAGGGATGGTGGCCACCTGTGCTGTAATGGGAGAGTGCATCAACGCTTGAAATCCCCCAGAAACAGTCGTTCCCTCTTTACACATAGAACGCTATAAAACATGGGAAAAATCACCAAATCTCTGTTTATCAGACTTCAAAAGTCCTTAATTCCACTTTATAACACTATCGGGTCTGCCTAAAATCACTTATCGCAAGTCGCAATGCCCATTCGATGGCTTCTCCTTTGTTTTTCAAAAATACATTGAAACGCCGAAAATCCCACAAAATGGCCTTACAGGTAGATTTGAAATAATATGCATTTGCATTTCGGAACCCCTTCGGGTCCAGATTCATCACATTGGTGCATCCCTTTGCTTCTCATTTATTAAACGAAATATGCGAAAATACATAGAAAAATGCCGTTCGACGGATTTTAAAATATATCAACTATCGCTTGTATCTCTGTCAGGTCTAGCCATCACATTGCATATATATATAATGTATATCCCCGATCCTCTAGGTGGCTTCGATGCAATATTGCGATGTGACTTGTCGCAATCACATATCGCATAAGCCCGAGGTCTTTCCATATGGTATGGTCTATTCCAACGTCAATTGCGATCCGCCGATATCGGCGATCGTGGTATCGCATCGGCCCGGTCCCATTGCCTATCTGCCTCCGATTTCCTTCGCTTATCACCATCGATGTGATATGCCGATCGGATTTGGACCGTTGATCGGCTAGATCTGATGATTCCTGTTCATTGTTGGTTTAAGCCCCTGATAGGCCTGTTTTTGTCATTTCTTTGTGTTTTTGCCTTTCGATAGTGTAATCCGATATTTCTAAAACTTCTCCTTTTGCGATGGTTTTTGGATTTTTAGAAGACTTTGAAGACTTAGAGGATTTTAGGACCCATTTTTAGGGGATTTTGCCTCTTTTTCCTTTGGAAAAAGGGCAGCTTCATTTTGTGATAACTTCTACATCCTAAGTCAGTTTTTGCACATTCAACTTGCAGTAGATTCAGAATGAGATGATCTCTACAATGGGGCTAGTTCCAGGAACTTCCTTGGACTTCCATTTTCCTCATTGAGGAACACTTAGACTCAGGAGTTTATCCAAAATCCATTTTGGATCACGCCTTCCCACTAAAAAAACTTTTGGTCTCCAAAAGACTGATATACTGATCTGAACAGTAAATGAGAGTGACTCACCCTCTTCTTTCAGCCTCCCTACACTTGCCTTTGCATAGTGCCTCTGAACCAAAGTTTCTGACCATTTCCCTTCTTGGATGGGCTGGTCTTCCTGGGAAGAACTATCTTCCTCCTTGCCTTCCTGCATAACTCCTCCTGAAATGGTCATAGAAGGTAGTTTGAGCTTCTCTGCCTTGATCATTGATCGAAGGTGGCTCAAACAAATGTGAAGTACATCTGCTCCACAAAAAATTCATTTGTACCTATTTGACAAGCTGCCAACAACAACTGTTAACAACAACAAAATACAGACAACAACTAGATGGCATAAACTCCTGCTTCAACAAAATAAATAGATTTTCACATCTTGTGAACACCTCCATGTCTTACATCTGCATACAAATTATGGACTAGATAACAATCCCACAAAACATGCCTTTAAAAACAAATGACCCTTCAAGCCAAGCATGTGGAAAAAGATCATTAGGACTCTTTTTCAAAAGATAAAACACTTCATCATTATCTCCATCTTTGGAGACCAAGTTAACTTCTTCCAAGTCAACATTGCATGCATGTTACAACAATCAACCTTGCAAGTTAATTACACATACATGTTCAAAAACAAGGAAATAATTAGCATCCTTGTGTTCATGCATATCAAGCTTATGCATGCATTTCACCCTTTAACTTTCGCTTAAGCGCACTGTACTTTTGAAGCTGAAATTAAATATAATGTTGCAGCAACAAAGTGAGTCTCCTACTTAACTTCTTCATTCACCTTCTTGGTAAAATCTTGCAACTTGCATTCCATTAACAAATAAATGCAAATAGATGTAAAATAGACATGCAATATTAATTGTATAAGAACTCTAACCATTTCTCACCAATCCCTTTCAAAGTTACTACCTCTGTCTGCACATCATCATCAACATGTGAATCAACCTGAGACACATCATTCATGGAATCTTTCTTTCCATTTCTGCCATCTTCTCTTTCCACCTTCCTCTTCAGCTTTAGTGGAAGCATTATTGGATTTACTGTCCAACATTTTGTAGCAAGATGTCCTTTCTTATGGCAGTAAGTGCACTGCATGTGCATCCTCTTGATAGCATGATTTGCCTTTTCCAATGGACCTTTGGCTTCTTGCTTATTTTCCATCAAAAGTTTCATGTATGTGGCCAATCTCTTCCAACATCTAGAAGCATTATGGTTATCCAAACCACAAAATAAACATGCAATTATTTTCCCATATCTATGTGGAAATTTATCATGCTTTACAAAATCAAAAGGAAAATGATTAGAACCATATTTATACCTTTCTCTTCCACCTTTATGGACTTCATGAGGAGGTGAAGAAAACGAAGAAGTGGCTCCCTTTTGAACACCATCAATCTCTTCAAGGTTGTTAGAGTTTCCACAACTCCCTGGTTCAAGTGTGTGCTTCTGCACACCTACCATGCAACTCCCTCTTGGAGTTGTTTCAATGGCCTTCATGGGAGCTTTGGAACTCTCTCCATAAAACTGTCCATAGCCAAGACCCAAATACTTAGGCCTTTCCTCAACCATTATTTGTTCAACAATACCTTGTGCATGCTTTCCCAAGCCCTTTCCTTCATAGCCCATCTTGGATATTAGCCTAGAACCTATGCCTCTAGTATGTTTTTCAAAAGAACAAATATAAGCATTCTTAGAAGAATTTGAAGACAATCTGGAATGGTTTACCTCTTCTTCAAGCTGATACTTGACTAAGGCTTCTTGGGTAACAAAGAGTTGTGACTCCAACTCATGCATCCTTTTCAGGTTCATATTTTCAATATGAATTTACCTCTCCATTTCCTGTAGTCTGTCAGAAAGCAACTCCTTCTCTTCCTTCATGGAATTCAACTGCTCTCTAAGTATGCTGCTCTTCCTTCCATCCTCATACATTTCTCCCACCTTTTCCATCATGGTGGAAAAATCTTGCTTCATGTCTTCATCAAAGAGTCTTGTGATGAAGAAAGAAGAATTCGAGGACTCATTTGTAGAAGTTGTCATTATGCCAATGAATTCTTCTTTCTTCTTGTCCTTGCTAGATTGAGCTATCTATAGCTTTCTCTTCACCTCTGCTATCTATAGCTTTCTCTTCACCTCTGCAAACTCAAAAAATAGTCTATCTGCAAACAAGCATACATAAATCAGACAATCAATCCTTGACTGCCCAAACACCTTTTAGGCAAGCAATCGTTGCTCTGTCAATCAAGCATTTTGATATAACCTCCTTCGAAGGTGGGTTTAATCAAACTTAGGCTCTGATACCACCTGTTTCAGAGAAAACTAGTGTCAATTTGAACTGTTAGTCCCACTAAGATGGGTAGCTATCTTAGAAACAAGCAATGAAAGCTTTTCAAGAATTCCTTTAAGTGTGATAGATGGAAGAGAAGAAGAGAGGACCAACCTGGATCTTCCGCTTTGATCCTAGCTTGATTTCTCCTTTCCTTGATATAATTTACCACTCCTCTCCTACTTGTCCCGCTTCAAAGAGTACCTATAGAGTCAAAGTAACAGAAAACTATCAAATCATCTCTATATAAAACATCATAAACAATGCGGAATCAGAAACACATTGACCATACAATTGCATTCATAAACAATAAGATTCACAAATACAAGATTATATGGAGGAAAACTCAAAGAACTTTATTAATAGTAATGTAAGAGAGGATTACAACCCAGCTATCTGACCCAACATCATCCTCCTAGTTGTAGAAGCCCTCTTCACCTCATGAACAAGCAAATCACCCAACAATGCAATGTCTCTTCTCACCAACAAACCAACAACACTTCCTTACAAAATATAAAATTCCAGCCTCTAGATCTCTCAGATGAGGGATCCATTTCTAGATGTCTTGCAAGGGTGTGAGTC
This sequence comes from Pinus taeda, assembly GCA_000404065.3. Taxonomy (NCBI): domain Eukaryota; kingdom Viridiplantae; phylum Streptophyta; class Pinopsida; order Pinales; family Pinaceae; genus Pinus; species Pinus taeda. The sequence continues at coordinate 138,498 of APFE031694946.1, read as the reverse complement.
AGCTCTAGGTTTTTGATTAGTGTCATTCCACTGATATTTCTTGGTTCCACTTGGAGATTTCATGATCTCTTACTCATCCCTAGGCAAATTCAGAGAGGCAAGTGTCACAGGAGAAGTTTTTGGAAGATTCCATGATCATCCACCTTGCAAACTGTCTCTGCCATTTGTCTATTCTCACTCATCGCACCCCACAGAAGGCCATTTCAGTATGCATCACACCTGGCCATTTAGGTAGTTAGTATGCATCACACCTTGCCCATGTAGCAGTCTATATGGTCTAGTTTTGGCCAATTCTGAGTAGTTTTTTAGGTGGAACTTCTAGGAAATGATGTAATCAGCTGAACATGATCCTTTCAGGTATGAACAACACTTTTAGGGACTTAAGGAGCCCCTATTTTATGGACATATTAGTTTGGGGTTGCAGTGCCCAAATATGTCTATAACAGCTACCCCCTAAAGCATGAGGTCATAAATATTCTAATGTCGGGTGAAATGCTTTATTCATGAAGATCTGAGGTATTCGTACTGGAAGGTGACCTGTATAAGATACAATACAATACATCATCATCATATTATTTTCATGATCTAGCTAAGGCAGGCATTCCCATGCTCAGCTTTATAAATTTATTTTCATGTACATAGGACAAATAATCATCTACTGTTGCAGACTAGTGATTCTTCACATGAAGAGTCATCTTACCTCGTTTAGATGACTATCTGTGCAGCTTCTGTGTATAATTGATGTCTTTATTTTCCTGAATATATCATAGCTCAGATGGATGAAACTAGATCTGGGGCCTTCAAAACTTGTCCAATCTTCGCCTGATGTACAAGTCGATCCATGTGAAAAGATGTTCTGAATTCGAACATGGAAGAACATCGCATGATTACCAACCAATGATGTAAGCTGTTAACAGACGTGAGAGGAGTCATCGATAATGATGATGACCCTCAAGGTACTACAGTACAATTCACGTGGTTTGAATATATGAGCCACTGTGGAACACCATGCAAAGTCTTTCAGTCAAAGGTCATTGATGTAAACCTATCGCCGGAAGTGAGAAACTTGCCATTGAGGCATGCAAGTTTCAAAGTACTGAAAGGGTTGTTTCTAAGTCAACTTCTTGGATAATGAGCTAATTTCAACAAGAAGTGACCTGTCGTAGGAGGGCCTTGATGTATCCCACATCTACGATGCGAAACAGAGAAAATGATTTTTGTGGAGGTGAAAACGATCTGCTGATATGAGGTTCAGGAATGGCGGCCATGAAAAATGAAGAGTGGATGTAATGCAGTGGATGAGGCGTTTGCTAGATGGTGAATTCTCTGAATGACTTCTCTTGAACATATTGGTGACACTGATATGGACTTGGTAGTGTTAACCCCATGGATGGCACAGTGGACCATTGGTGACGGTGAACAGAAAAACCCAACCCAAATCAATCACGATGATGGAGTGAAAGTGTCATGTTCAAGAGCGACCTGCTACCAATAGAGTTCTTCAAGTTTTCTTCCCATTTTCCTTAGTCATTGCTGACCAATACCTCTTTACTTTTTACAAGCATGAGGAGGATAACATATGATTGGTCTATAATTTGCCCTTCGGGCAAACCTGTTGCTTTGTGTTTAGCGAGCCTAGCATCAGTGAGACTCGTTCTTGTTTGGATGGATAAGTTCGTAACTATTGTTTTAACGAGTTTAATGACAAAGATAACTCAGTCCTTTTCATGTTTAGAGAGCTTGAAAATGGACGAAAAGGAGTTTCCAACAGTCCTTTTTCATGGCATAATCCCTTAAGTCCGAAAAAATGTAAAATTATACGAAAGGAATGACTTTTCAATAGCTTTAATGAGCCGACAAAGACAAGCGCTCGATCTTTTTTTTTAATAATCTTGTCGCTGGAAGTGAGAAATTTTCCATTGAGGCATGCAAGTTTCAAAGTACTGAAAGGGTTGTTTCTAAGTCAACTTCTTGGATAATGAGCTGATTTTGACAAGAAGTGACCTGTCGTAGGAGGGCCTTGATGTATCCCACATCTACAACGTGAAACAGAGCAAATGATTTTTGTGGAGGTGAACAAGATCTGATGATATGAGGTTCAGGAATGGCGGCCATGAAAAATGAAGAGTGGATGTAATGCAGTGGATGAGGCATTTGCTGGATGTTGAATTCTCTGAATGACTTCTCTTGAACATATTGGCGACATTAATATGGACTTGGTAGCGTTAACCCCATGGATGGCATGGTGGACCAATGGTGATGGTGAATGGAAAAACCCAACCCAACTCAATCACGGTGATGGAGTGAAAGTGTCATGTTCAAGAGCAACCTCCTACCAATAGAGTTCTTCAAGTTTTCTTCCCATTTTTCCTAGTCATTTTTGACCAGTACCTCTTTATTTTTGACAAAAGTGAGGAGGATAACATATGCTTGGTCTATAATTTTCCCTTCGGGAAAACCTGTTGCTTTATGTTTAGCGAGCCTAGCATCAGTGAGACTCGTTCTTGTCTGGGTGGACAAGTTCGTCACTATTGTTTTAACGAGTTTAACGACAAATATAACTCGATCCTTTTCATGTTTAGAGAGTTTGAAAATGGACGAAAAGGAGACTCCAACAGTCCTTTTTCGTGGCATATTCCCTTAAGTCCGAAAAAGTGTAAAATAATATGAAATGGATGAATTTTCGATAGTTTTAATGAGCCAACAAAGACAAGTGCTCGATCTTTTTGTTTAATAATCCCTCAAGTCCAAAAAGATTAAAATATATGAGAGAGATGGCGTTCCCCTTACTTTAACAAGCTGCGAAGGCCAATATCTAGACAATATTTTTATATTTAATGAGTCTTAAAAGAGTTTAAAAGAGACTTGTTTTTGAGGAACAAGTGGTATTTATGGGTAGCGCCTGGTTCCAGGTAAGTTTGGAACTTTCTAAAAACGTGGCAGTGTGAAGAGGGTGGCAATCAGAATCACTCATCACAGATGTTCCTCAAAAGGGTAAACAATCAAGTGGAAGTGTATGGTCAGGCAAATGAAATGGAGGTGACGAAAGGAACACAACCTAAGTTCAAAAGGGCAGTTAGCAAAGCAATCACAAAGGTTATTTACCAAAGGCGGGTTTATTTTCCTTGTGCCAACATGTGCTCAGTGCAGGTTGATTTTTTAACAAACTTGAACCTTGCGGGAACATTGCTCTTACCAATCTTTTGATAATGTCTCTTGGTAGATTTATTTTTTAATGAGCTTGAACACTACTATAACATGTGCTCATTGCCTTTTTATGCAAGCTAGAAACGACCGAGATACGAGGTTAAAGGGTTGAGAACCTACAAACTAAGAAAATCAAAGGTCGTTTTTCACTTGCATGCAAATGTTTGCATGCCCCCAAGTCTTTCAGTAAAAGAAGAGTTTCCAGGTTACCAAATGGAAGTTCCTGCGATTAGGCAGGATCGTTTCTGTTGTCAGACAAAAACTCTTCCTTTGCTTTGTCCATTGAAATAGACGAAGGTGATTGCTATGAGCTTCCAATCACATAACGTACGAAGGTGAATGCTGTGAGCTTCCATTCACAATCGTACAAAGGAAATAATTGTGTTAGACTGATTACATAACGTATACAAGAATGTTATTCAGTCCAAGTATTATGACCTTTCAAGAAAATCTCTCTTTTCTTCTAGGTTCGCTTGCTGAAGTAGACTAGGGTGCATGCCCCCTAATCTTCATCACCCTCACCGAACTACTTGCTGTAATTAGGTGGATGGAATGAAGGTTGAAGAGACATTGTTGATGCGAAGAGACCATTTAGGGATGATGGTTGATTTATAGCTATGTTTGAACTAGGAAATGAAAGCTGGTCGACAAGTTGCACCAGTCTGCCTTCATGTGGAAAACACATCACTCGAAAGAATGTGGAAACAATGGCTTCCATGCTATATATATAATCACGTCCAAGGAGTAGATTGTAATCTAGTGGACCTTGGAATACCATCACGTTCAAATGAACGATTTTATTTCTCAAAGTTATCGGTAACTTTGGAAGGATCCCTAATGGTTGACTGGTTCCTTTGTTGAAACCTGATAAATTTTGTTTTTCAGGAAAAAGCGATGGCGAACCAAGCACTTTACAAGTAGTTGAGGAAATGATACTCATAGAAGCCCCTTCATCTATGATTGTGCCAGACACGATCATTTTGTAAACTTGTACAATGATTCTGAATGGTACATTAGATGGAAGGCGAGGTTTCGCTAGTTGATTCCAATCAAAGAAAATGACTAGACTGCTCTGAGGAGGTACCAGATAAATGTACGGATAAGTTTCATGAACTAGGGGGTCTCTTCCTGTTGTGAAGGAATGGGCGGATTTCCCCCAAGTTCATTAGACTTTGTATCGACAAAAAGAATTTTAACGTTGTCGTTCTCATCCTCTTTGGAAACTATATCATCTGAAGGTGGATTTTCTGAAGGCAAGACTGGGTCGACTGCCATCTTGACCAGTTGACTTTGATCCGGTATGGACTAAGAAGGTTCACTTTCAATGATAGGCGATTCAATCAAAAATTGAGTTATGTCAATCAGGTTTTCAACTAGCGAAGGACTTGGCAAGAGTTTCTTGTATCTAGGTGGAAGTTGTTGCGGTGAAGCAGGATGGTTATCCAAAATGCTTTTGGCTTCATCCAGAAAAGGACAACGGTGAAGAGTATGATCACCTTTACATAACCTACATGGAACTCTGGATTTTCATTTCTGTCTATTAACTTCGTTTTCACTAGTTGAGGGTGTGCTGTCAACCTGACTATCAGAGGTTAATGACACCGAATGGTGCAACCGTGGAGACCATTCTCTCAAGATCCGCGGGATGTAAGGTCAATCTCGATGGTAATGTCTCTCCTTGCAAATTGCGCATGGAGTTTTTGGTTTGGAATTTTTAGTGTTCGGATTTTCGCCAGATGATGTCTTGTCGTTCCCTTATTTAGTTGGCTTCTTCTTCTTCTCCTTCCCTTTCTTTTTCTTCTCAGCTACTTGGTTTTTAGTGTCACTAGTTTCACTAAGCGAAGAGGAATAAGGGGAAGGAGAAACAAACGAAGTAGAAGGCAAAGGGGTAACTTCAGTATCATCTGGTTGCTAATTAGATTGTTGAGGAATTACAGTGTTTTGAACAACAGAGGTCAAGAAAAGCCATACCGATAGGCCGATTGTGATTCCTGGAAGGGAAAATGTAGCCATATATGGAGAACCAATATCTCCCCAAGAGGAGAAAGGACTAGGATTCCCTCCAAGAGGGATTCCTTGATTGGTAGACTCCATTATCTCAACCTCAGATCAACGAAGGAATAGGGATGTTATTCTGATTAAAATAAATTTTAAAGACACTTTGACGCAACTTGCTTTTTCAATTTTTAAGAGTCGAGAAAAAGCTAAAGGTGACTCTAGTCGCCTTCAATTTTTAATGAGCCTGAAGTGACAAGTGCTCAGATGGACCTTTTCTTTTAAGGAGTCAAAAAGGAATGAAAGTGACTACTCTAGAAGTCTAGATAGAGGGTTTACCAAACCGATCGTAAAACTGCAAAATACACCTTGGTGATAAATGATAGAAAAATTACCAAGGACTTATGTATGGCAATCAATCTTTCCAAATGCTATGTTCAGTGCATTACGATCGATAGGACGGAAGACACGTCTTCCTAAGGATAAAGGATATCGGCTTATTGTGGTCTCCCAATATATACTCGATGGTACGGGGAGCACAAGTCCATACTGGCACTTGTCGTATCAAAGAGGAGGAATCACCCAACCTTCGATGGAAATGATAGTTACCAGGTTTTACGACGCCGGAACACGTCTCTAGCCTAGACTTCTAGATGTGTTGCATTAGGTTCCAAAGCGTTTTTATGTTCATTGAGGTTTATTTTAGAGTTGATCTTGCTTAGAAGTTTGTTTTTCAAGGTTCAGTGCATGATGTAGATGTGAAATTCCTAAATATGCAATCTAAAATATAAACAATCGTTTATGTTCTTTTAGCAATGAAAATCCTAGCTACAAAGGAAAGAAGATAATGATTTTCTTTCAGTAGAGAGCATAGAGCGCACACTAGATGCACTTTCCTAAATCAAATTTCGCATGCAGTCAAAATGCAGATGCACATGCATGTATTTGTTTTCCGCTTTCTTAATGTGTGAATGAAAAAAAGGAAAGCTAATTACAGATCTGAACTATTTTCTTTCAAAGCAACATTACTCATAATTTCTTTTCAAAACGAAAGGAAGACTAAGATGACACTTTTTGATTTCGAAATGAGAACTATTTTCGACACTTCAAATACTAATAATTTTAAATCAAGTACAATGACAAAAGTAAAATCAACTATCTAGAAGAGGAAGACTTTACGACACTCTTCTTTTGATTCAGAATGACAATTACGACACTTGCATCAAAAACGACAGTTTGATTAGGCTACTTTCAACAAAGGAAGACTGTAAATGATTGACAAATACACAAAAACAGTTACAATTCGTAACTGATGGAGGCTGAAATATGTGAAGGAAGAATGTTTCAGCAAGAAGGTACTGATCATGAACAACAAAACTACTGAATAAAGCTGAAAGCAAGGAGGAAAAACCAAATTTTAGAGAAGAAAAATAGTATCACTCAATCATTGCACCTGCAACATAGGGAAACAACGATGCATCTCACCTGCAACACATGGGAGGTGTGATGCATCCAAGTTGTATAGTTACAAACAGTGCGATGGGCTAGGGAGCAAAACTGAGCTTGGTTTTTGCTAAAAATTTGTAGCTAAGTTCAGTGATTTAGGCTGAGTAATGATGGATAGTAATAACAAAGCATAAGGGTAGGATCTGATGAGGTTCTGAGCTACCACAAGGGCACTTAGAATGCTTTGTAAGTCAAATGTTCAGTTCATAAACCAACCCAGAGATTGACTGAAGCAATGTTTATCTACTTCGCAATTGCATAGCAAAGGTGATTCGAAGGCTAGATGGCTAACTTCAGGCTCTATCTGTAGTTTATAAAGAAAACAATAAACAAACAAAACAAACTATTCATTCCCCAGCGGAGTCGCCATTTTGTTTCAGGGAAAACTAGTGTCGATTCGAACTACTAGTCCCACTAAGACAGGTAGCTATCCTAGAAACAAACAATGAAAGCTTTTCAAGAATTCCTTTAAGTGTGATAGATGGAAGAGAAGAAGAGAGGACCAACCTAGATCTTCCGCTTTGATCCTAGCTTGATTTCTCCTTTCCTTGATAGAATTTGCCACTCCTCTCTTACTTGTCCCACTTCAAAGAGTACCTGTAGAGTCAAAGTAACAGCAAACTATCAAAGCATCTCTATATAAAACATCATAAACAATGCGGAATCAGAAACACATTGACCATACAATTGCATTCATAAACAATAAGATTCACAAATACAAGATTATATGGAGGAAAACTCAAAGAACTTTATTAATAGTAATGTAAGAGAGGATTACAACCTAGCTGTCTGACCCAGCATCATCCTCCCAGTTGTAGAAGCCCTCTTCACCTCATGAACAAGCAAATCACCCAACAATGTAATGTCTCTTCTCACCAACAAACCAACATCACTTCCTTACAAAATACAAAAATCCAGCCTCTAGATCTCTCAGATGAGGGATCCATTTATAGATGTATTGCAAGGGTGTGAGTCAGCTTTGGGTTTTTGATTAGTGTCATTCCATTGATAGTTCTTGGTTCCACTTGGAGATTTCATGATCTCTTACTCATCCCTGGGGGAATTCAGAGAGGCAAGTGTCACAGGAGAAGTTTCTGGAAGATTCCATGATCATCCACCTTGCAAACTGTCTCTACCATTTGTCTATTCTCACTCATCACACCCCACAAAAGGCCATTTCAGTATGCATCATACCTGGCCAGTTAGGCAGTCAGTATGCATCACACCTTGCCCATGGAGCAGTCTATATGGTCCAGTTTTGGCCAGTTCTGAGTAATTTTTTCAGGTGGAACTTCTAGAAAATGATGTAATCAGTTGACCATGATCCTTTAGGGTATGAAACAACACTTTTAGGGACTTAAGGAGCCCTTAGTTTATGGACATATGAGTTTGGGGTTGTAGTTCCCAAATATGTCTATAACACCACCTCATCTGAAAATGGGGCTCTTAGGCTTCTTGTCTAACTTACAAGAACCTCTCCCACTTCCAAAGCTTTAAATATTCCCAAGTCTTATTGATTAACCAATGTGGAATTAAAAATGTGCTTGAACAGAAGGTGTATGCTAGTAACTGTTTTAAACTGATTACATGCTTTAAAATTTTTTGTTTGTGCTGATATGTAAATGTGCTTGAACTGATATATAAATACATGTAACAGTAAATAATGCAGTAGTAAAAACAACACATAAGACAAGACAACAATTTAATTAGGAGTTCACCCAAAACTCTTGGGCTATGTCTCCGTGAGCTCTAGTCAACTCAACTAGGCTCTCTATGTTTATGGTATAAATCCTTTTTACAAGCTCTTGGCTCAACTCCTGCTGCTTTACACAAAAACAATGGGTTTAGACACCATTTTATCCCCTAGCTCTTGAAGCTCTGGCTCTTGGCTCTTGGTACTGGCTCTTGCCTCTGACTCTGGCTCTTCGGCTCTGGCTCCTTTCTGCTCTTTATCAGTTTACAGTCCTCTAGGCTTTTCACTTGACTTCCAAGTGACTCCCTCTGCTGCTCTTTTTGCTTCTGCGCCGCTTCCTTTGCCTTAGCTTCCTACTTTTGCTTCACTTTCAGCAACAAACCCCCAACAACCAACCTCAAAAGAAAACAACACCAACAAAAAGAACCCTTCTCTCTTTGACATTCATGGCTTTTTAAGAAAATCACCACTACCTGTTCATTTTCCCTCTCAGAGTCTCTATCTTCCGGCTTTGGTCCGCTCAAATCCCTTCTCTGAGCATTAGAAATGATTGCTAAATGCCCTCAGGGATGGTGGCCACCTGTGCTATAACGCGAGAGTGCATCGGCGCTTGAAATAACCCAGAAACAATTGTTCCTTGTTTACATAGAGAATGCTATAAAACACGGGAAAAATCTCCATACCTCTGTTTATTGGACTTCAAAAGTCCTTAATTCCACTTTATAACACTATCGGGTCCTCCTGAAATTGCTTATCGCAAGTCACAATGCCCATTCCATGGCTTTCCCTTTTTTTTCAACAATACATTAAAATGCTGAAAATCTCGCAAAATGGCCTTACAGGAAGATTTGAAATAATATGAATTTTCATTTTGGAATCCCTTCGGGTCCAGATTCATCACATCAACACATCCCTTCGCTTTTCGTTTATTAAAAAAAATATGCGAAAATACATAGAAAAATGTTGTTCGACGAATTTTAAAATATATCAACTATCGCCTATAGCCCTGTCGGGTCTGGCCATCACGTCGCATATATATAATATATATATAATATATTATATATATATATATATATATATCCCCCACTCCTCTGGGTGGCTCCGATGCGACTTGTCGCAATCACATATCGAATGAGCCCAAGGTCTTTCCATATGGTATGGTCTATGCAAACATCGATTGTGATTCGCTGATATCAGTGATCGCAGTATCGCATCGGCCCGGTCCCATCGTCTGTCTGCCTCTGATTGCCTCCACTTGTCACCACCGATGCGATATGCCGATCGGATTTGGACCGTTGATCGGCCAGATCCAACAACTCCTGTTCATTTTTGGTTTAAGCCCCTGATAGGCCCATTTTTTGTCATTTCTTTGTGTTTTTTCCTTCCGATATTTCCAAAACTTCTCCTTTTGCAATGGTTTTTGGATTTTTATAAGACTTGGAAGACTTAGAAGGTTTTAGGACCCATTTTTAGGGTATTTTGCCTCTTTTTCCTTTGGAAAAAGGGCAACTTCATTTTGTGATAACTTCAGCATCCTAAGTTAGTTTTTGCCCATTCAAGTTGCAGTAGATTCAGAATGAGACGGTCTCTGCAATGGGGCTAGTTCTAGGAACTTCCTTGGACTTTCATTTTCATCATTGAGGAACACTTAAACTCAGGAGTCTATCCAAAATCCATTTTGGATCACTTCTTGAGATGTTGAAATCCCCTGTAACTTATGAATCAAAGATTGGACTTCAGGGGTTTCTATAGAAGAAGAATGATATGGCTTCTTTGGAATTTCGGTAGTGGGTTCTAAGGGTGTCTTTACAACTTCTCGCTTAGGATTCAAAAGATTTGGAGTGTGATCGTGAAGTTGGAGGTGAGGGTGAGGGAGGTTTACTCTTAGAATGACCTATTGGTTTGAATTTACTTTCCATTCATAGTTAGGCCCTCCTTCTAGCGCCAAAATGTTGAAGCCTCGAAAATCATTGTTACAACATGGGGGAAAACCGCCCATTTGGACCTTGGTTGTCAACTCCTTTTCCGTTTGGTGTAGTGGCTCCTTTTCCGTTTGGTGTAGTGGCTCTGACTAGGGATAATGGGAGTAGTTTCCCAAAAGAGATTTTGAGAGTGTTGATGGGGTGATATATGATGTAACGAGGGAATGATCAAGCCAAGTGTAATCTAATCTAAACTATTTAAACACAGTCATATATCCTAGTTTTAACACTATTAAACTATAACTATGCCTGGGAATAAGGTAAAGTATGCGATCTACAATAATGTCCTATAACGATTGGTAATAAATATCATTCAACTGTAATAAGAAGTGAAATCATTTAACAATGATTGTCTTGGATAAATAGTTAGCCAAAACGATTGTGAAAGATATATTGCATATACAATCGTTCATATATTCAACATAAAATTAAAGCCAACACCATACAAAAGTGCAATAATGCTAACCGAAATTCAAATTTTCATACATAAAACAATGAAGAAAATTTATTGCCTGATACATAAATAAATCAGAATCACAATATAAAAGTACCATATATGATAAGTTCTGCTCATGTGTTTCAGCAATATCGACCTAATTCGAATCAATCCAACATCATCTAAGAGTGTAAAAGTGCAATTTCAGTAGAGAATGCCATATATTCAAAAGAAAATAGATCTTGTTCCATTCATTCCACGAGAACCTCCTCAAAGGTATAGAAGTACATGTTTTGAAGAATGTTTTTGATAAAATTTCTAGACCCCTCTCTAAATGCATGAGAGGGGTTTAAATGCTAAAACTATAGTTCCTAAAATAGATTATTACAAAAATAGATCATAGATATCTGTCATTGGTTTGAGTTGTGTTGGTTGGTCGATCATAGAATTCGACTATACACTAAATATAACTTTTGTCAGTGCTAGAACCATTTTTTGTGTGGAGGTAGTTAGGCATCGCAAGGTCATCCATTGGTTGTATGGTTTGACTAAGAATTTCCAGTATGATTCCTAGTTCAGCTTGCTCATTCGTCTGATGACATCCTCCCTTTACTTTGTTGCCTGTCTCCATTGCTGCTCTAGTTGATTGTCATTTGGAAGAAATCCTGGTATATATTCTGCAACCAGGTTGGTGCCATGTATATTTTCGTTAATGGATTCAATGATGTTGTTTGATGTTGCCGCTGCTGCAACCATAATTTCCCTTTATGCTTGCTTGAGCTGAGAATCCCCGTCTGCAGATAGAATTTCTTTATGTGATTCCTCCAGTTTTGGCAAATCAACCTTCCTCCCATCTGCTGATTCTTGCCATGTTATAAAGTCAGAAATACTTTGATGGACTTCGTCATACTAAAGTCTCATGTCGACGACTTAGCTTGTTAGCTTATCACAGATCTCGCAATAAGGACTTATTTGAGATATTTTCGAGGACGTAACTTCCTTTTGTTGCATTAGTTGGGAGTTAAGGCTGACTGCTTCTTTTACGAACTGATCGATTTGTAGATTGTCCTTATACTTATCTCTCATAGCCTGAATCCACGCATATTTTTTTGCTAGGTTGGCTTGATGTTGTATTTGCATCTATTCAAACCCCTGCTGAAGCTTGGCTATATGTAACTCTGCTTGTTGGTTAGATTTTTCTTGCTAAAATTGTTGTTCCAACATCAGGATCTTTTGTTCCTTTTCCCTCAACAACATTTGGACCTCTCTCGCTTTATCAATAGTTTTTGTAGCATAGGCTCCTGCAAATTGCGACACTATCGTAAGTTTATCAGATGGGTCCGTGGGCAAATCTTTCCAGACAATTTCCATTGGTTCATTGTCAGGAGTGGTAATAGCTGCAACGTCTAACTTGATTTTCTTCCTCTACCTTTTGATGACAACTTTATGGGCAGGGCTATAAAACACATCTAATGGAGGATTTTCCTCAATTCTCAAAATAATTTCAGAAGTGGGGGTGGCAAGAATGAGCTCCACATCCTGAGTGCCTACAGTTTTCTCCACTGTAATTTCTTGAGTTGATTTGTGCTATGGAGTCTGTATCTCTGATGTTTGTTCCTCTATAGGAGCTTCTTATTAAAATGCTCCCATTATTTTTCTAAATCAACAACTGGGGGTTTCTCCGACTAAGTGGGACTAGAGTGAATTTCATCCTGCTTCTTTGTCGAGGTTTGCTTGGCTGATTTCTCTATGGTTTCGTTTGTGTCCCTTTCGGACTCTCTATTTTTATTGCCACCATTTTGCAACTGTAGTTATAAGTACTCTAACTCACGAGTAGACTTCTCCTGGGACTCTACTTCAGAATTTTGTTTGGAATTTTCTCTAGAGCTTTCCTCTAAGCTTACACTAGGAGTTGGCTCCCTTATTGGTTCAATCTGTAGCAATTCCAATGGGACCTTTTATAATCTCCTCTCCTTATATTCACGGAAGGCTTCAAGATCATCGAGGGAAAAAAGTAGTGATGCCATATGCATCACTTCTGAAAATGTTTCCTTTTGTAGGAAGAGGTCATTGAAGGCATCTTCCTCATGGGTAAATGGTTTGACTTTCACCATTGTAGTGAAGTCTTTGGCGGTGCCATTTGGGTCATACTGTCTTCCTAGGAATGTAGTCAATTTAAGATATTTCATAATCTCTGCTTCCTTTCATGCATGTCCAAAATTGTGCAGTGCAAATGCACCAAATTGCAATGGAAATGTAGGCCAAATTTCCTTTTTTGTTCCTTCAATCCTTTGCTCAGCCCACCTTCCCCTGTTATTTGGTAGGCTATCTCCCTGGCCATTAACTTGTCAAGGAAATAGTATGGGAGGACATGTGGTGAAGCAATGATTCCAAACACTCTGATATATGTAAATGTCTTCTCTCAAAACCATATGGCTACAGGTAGGATATCTACTTCAACTTCTCTACAAAACCTAAGGGCATTCCTATTGTATACTTGTTTATGAATAAGAAGCATAACTCCTTAATATATTTTGTAAAAATGGGGGCGAATCTAAGACTCCCACATACTCTTATGATATATATGGATAGGAAGTGGGTCTTGCACAGTCCATTTCCATCCCATGATAGGAAATTTGGAGCCAAAATGGATAGAGTCCATTACATAGGCACTCTTGAAAAATGGAGGGTAAACCCCTGAAGAGATACTCCTCTTTCTGCTATACTCCATTATGGATTTTGTCAAATTATTAGACAAAATTTGGGCCCAATTCATTATTGTTACATTTATGGCTACATCTATTAATGACAGCCATTCTAGGGAAAATTTGGTACTATTAGACTTGCAGAACATTCTACATAGCATGGTTACTACATAACTATGAGGGGGAGAGATAGATGCTATAGAATACATACCCATTTTATCCATTTTGATCTTGCCTTTGTTTTCTATCCAGGTCTGCGTGACATATGTTGGGTATTCATTCTCCTTAGCAAATTTCTTGAGGAACTATTTATTGTAGAGATTCTGTGGCTCTAGTAGATTGTACATAAGTCATGGGCTGTTTGGTGAAAAAAATCCCATAACCTCCTGCCTACTATTCTTGAATTCTTTTTTTGAGACATCCACTTGCTCAATTATCCACTTAACCATATCTATATATGGAATTATCTTTGGCCTTGCGGCTATGCGGTGCAGAAATGAGCATGTTGTCTCGAAGAAGGAGGCATCAGAGGAAACATGACCATCGGTTGTGGCATTTGTTACCATAGGTCTTGGATTATCCTCTTCTAATAAATCATACATGGCCTCCCATGTTGAGGTTCCTTCGTCTTTGTTGCATGTAGTGTCAGAGAACAGAGGGATCATTTCTTCTTTTTCATATGTGGCTGCCTTTCCCCTCTTTGCCACTGATCCCAACGAATCTTACTGTGGATTGTTCCTGAAAATGGAGAAAAGAAAAAGGTATCAGATAGACACAAGTAAAAATGAACATAAGAATGAATGATACAGATGACTTTGAAAAGGTGACAAGAAAGGAGTTTTAATTAAACATATGTGAGAAGATATCGTATCATGTTGAACAACTTTTCAAATGTAAATGCCATTAACCCGTAATAAATGTCCACTAATGGTTCCTTATCCATAGCTTTATTTCTCATTAATATTTTTCACCGTAAGTCGAGAAAGAAACTTATTAGGGTGGCGAGCTTTTTAGCTGCAAAAATGCTGATTTTGTGATTTGCAATGCCATATCGCAAATCACATTGTCTCATTTTATGTGCGCTTTCTTTCCCATTCCTTTAGTTTCTTTGAAATGTGAAATATGAGGTGTTATTTATTAGTTTTAAAAGAATATCTTATTTGATAAGATTTTATTTGTAAAGCCATTTTCGTTGAGCAACAGACTTGATGTTTTTTATAACATAGTTGGCAGTCAGGTCCAGGCTTCCATCGCATTTCGTAATATCACATGGTTTGTAAGGTTTCAAATTTTTCTTAAGGGTTTCCAATGCGATGTGATAAGGGTGACCATGTCATCACAATATCGCATATCGCATGGTTAAAGATACTTTGTGAGGGTGCACCCTTTGTAAGTGGCAATATGCGATGCAGGCCTTATTTTAATAAGAAACTTTTTAGGACTTAGTTCAAATGGAAAAATACTAATAGTTTCGAGGTTAAGTGTGATAATCCCTTTTGATCACTTTTTGCGAGTTTTGGTCATTAACAGGGCTTTTGGCATGCTTGATTGTGTGATATGCGAAAAGGCGAGCATTTGCTAGCTTTTCAAATGGTTTTATCTTGATATCTTGCTTTATTCCAAAAAATAACGAGAAAATGCCTAAATGCTAATTTTTTTTTTTTTTTTGGAAGGATTTTTTAAGCATCCCCATTTATTAATAGAATATTAGTTATTAAATAACAAATGGTGGGATTGTTGAATAACACAACAATTCCCCAAGGTGCAGTGAATGCAAACGTGTCTTGATCTTCCGGGTGAACCAAAATCTAGTTATATCCCAAAACACCATCCAATAGTGACATCCTCCTTGCACCCACCACTTTCTAAAGGATATAATCCATTTTCGGCAATGGGTAGTTGTCCTTGAGATACACCTTGTTCAAATTCCTAAAATCTACATATTTTGATTTCCCTTGTCTTCTTCATGATTGGCACTAAGTTAGACAACCATTTAGAAAATCTAAGAGGTACAATGTTGTCAGCATCAAATAAGTTCCTCACATCTTTTTCGATCAACAGTAGCAGAACAAGATTTTCCCTCCACAACTTCTATTTAAATGGCCTTTGATCTTACTTGATTGGTATTGTGTCTTGGATGATGTCCCTTTCATATAACTTCAAATCATGATTCCCCAAGAAAAGACATCGTAAAATTCTTTCAAAAAATCCAAATACTTCTACTTCATTTATGGACTTAAATTCTTGGACAACTTGATCATCTTCGTCTAGTCCATTGTACCTATGTTACATTCCTCTACTCCAACTTTAGTAGGCATCAATTTTGGCCTCTTGGCTACATAGTTATGATAAAAAATCTCTTCCAACGGTACCAACCCTCTTGGTATAACATTATCTTTTAGTAGCAACACCTTCAATTCTATCCCCTGTTTGTCCAATTATTTCTTAATCTGATTTATGAAACTCTATTTTTCATCTTCCTCTATCTTGTATTTTTTTTAAATCCTTAGTTTGTCAAATTCCTCTTTCATCAATAGGAAATTTTCCACCTATTTGTCATTCTTGAAAACTTGCTAGTACTTCATATTGTCTAGGACAACAGGCCTATATTTTACTTCAACTTTGTACTTGCCTCTAACACTACTAGAAACTTCAAAATCACAGGTTGATGTGGTTGAGGCATATACAACAACATTTCTCTTCTAGGAACAATTGAAAAACTATATTCAGAAAAAAATTGTAAGTAATCTATGATAACATTCCGGTAAGCATGCATCCAGGGATGTTTTGTTTGGTACTAACCTCTGACTTTCCTGATGACTAACTCT
This sequence comes from Pinus taeda, assembly GCA_000404065.3. Taxonomy (NCBI): domain Eukaryota; kingdom Viridiplantae; phylum Streptophyta; class Pinopsida; order Pinales; family Pinaceae; genus Pinus; species Pinus taeda. Next base: position 122,146 of record APFE031694946.1, on the reverse strand, counting down.
GAATCTCCATAGACAATTATCCTCTTGGCTCCTGATTTCTTCAAGACTCACAAACCTAAAATGAGTGCTTCATACTCCACCTCATTGTTGGTATAATAAAAAAATAAATTGTACAAACATAACTTGGTCTTTTCGACTATCGGGCTGACTATCCATACACCTGCACCAACACCTTCTCTACTCGTTGCCCCATCAAAATTCATGGTCCAAAGGTGTTTTTTTGGTTCTTCTTCTTCACATACTTTAACTTTCAAATTTTCAAATTTTTAATGGATTGTTTTGCTACCTTGTTCTTCAATTTTCTTGTTGGTATGTTTCACATTTTCCTCATCTTTTAATTATGTTATAATAATTATATTTGTCTCCTCTTCATTGGGACAACCAAAATTAAATAAAACAAAAGAATCTACATCAGAATGAATGACATATATCGGATGATTTGTAGGCTTCTCTTTGTTGTTGATCATATATTGCATGAGTGGTTCTCTGTACAACCTCCTTATTTAACCACCAAAGACTGAGACGGTGATGTAAGACATATCATTTTGCATTGCACCATGTAGCCTTTCTGTCCATGATCTAGAAATAAGCATGCCAAATTTGAGAGGTATGCCTGCTACAACAATGTCCATCACCATACTTTTGCAAGGAATTTGAGTTAATGAGACTACTAAATCCTTGATCAATCCCAGGAATTTCAATTTTTTGGAATCAAAAGAGTACAATTCCTTGTAGGGTCTAGTGATATCAAGCCCCAACCTCTACATAATTGCTTTTGGCATCAAATATTGTGAAGCCCCGAAATTCAGCATAGCATTGTGCAATTTTTGATCATGCATGTTCAAACTAACATAAAAAGGAGGCACATCCCCATCATACCCTTTTTCATCAATCTCTGGCCCAAAAATGATAGTTGGATGGTCATCAACTATGTTGACAATATCAAAAATTTTTCAACTCTCTATGCCTTTAAAATTTGAGTTATATATTGATCATTTCTCAGCAATTCACCGAGGGGAATGCAGATTTTCAACTTGGCAAGCTTAGTCTCAAAATTAAAAGGATTTGGTGTTTTTTATGTCTCATTATGAAAAACATCTTTCTTATCTGCAATGCCCTTAGAAGGATCCTCTTACCTCTGCAAAATGGTGATGTGATGCTCTTTCTTTTGGCCACTGCTGCTTGGGACATCTTTCTTTACACTACTAGGTGCCACATCTTTCTTTGCTACACTGTTTCCCACATTTCTACTCCTCAAATTATACTCTTTGAACCTGCATGATGGCATTTTGATACCTTTTTCTGTACTCCTCATATTCAGCCATGATCATGTCATTTTGGGACTGAGAAAGCATAAATTCTTCCTTTTTTGTTACAAAATTCTCAAACTTCTCTTGTTCTTGATCCTCCTTGGTCAAATACACAATTTGTTGTCCATCACCAAAAAAAAGAATCCTCTCTTCTAGTAATTTCTCATCTTCTTCATCATGTTCTTGGGCATAATTTTGCTGAAAAGGTGGTTTTACTTGCTATTGTGATTGCTCTAGACCTTCCAATCCCTTTGCTTAATTTTCACTTGTGATTGTCTTCAAAAATTTGGATTTTGGATTTGAGGACTAGCTTGAGGCTCTCTAACAACAACTCAATCAGTTAATGTCATCTTCTCCATTGTTTTGACCAAAGTAGTTAGTTTTGCATCAGAGGAAGTGGTTGATCCTTCTTTTATAGTTACCTTTCTTTCTGACTTTATTTCAATTTATTCACCAATAAATTGGCCTCTACACTGACTGCATTTCTTTTCATGTCTTCAAGTGTCACTAGATTTCTCTCCATGAGTTGGTATGTCATCTCAGGATCAAAACCAAATGGATATGTTGTAGTGGCTACAACCACCCTCCAAAATTTTGGCCTACACCAATTTTGGAGCCTCCCTTGAGAGTTTTTCTTGATGATTGTGCACACTCGGGTTCACTCTGTGAGCACGTGTGAGTCTTTGCATCCGCCTTGCTTGTTCATTTCATCCAAGTTTTTGCATGATGTTGGTATCAAATTCATGCTTGCAACTAGGTCTTGTTCATGCTTGTCGGTTTTAACCCCGTACAGAAATTACGTGCATACAAATTATAAAACACAAAAAATAAACAATGCGAGAGCATAACACATAAAACACATATGCATAGAGATTTTCCCCTGGATCCAAAAACCAGGACTACCAACTTGATTTTTCATTATGTTCCTTTCAATGTTACAATACATATTTATATATGTCGAAGCATCCAATACCATGGACCAAAAACCATCACGTCCAAAACCATGGACCGAAAGCCATCGCATCCAAAACCATGTGCTAAAATCATGCACAAAACCATAAGTAGGTCCGCCCAACCTCATATAGGGTCCAAAAACAAAAATTCCTAGGGTGCTGCCCCGAACCCCATAGAGGGGGGCTACCCGCCCCCCTCAAACCCCCCACTGCGCAATCAACACAATGAAGGGGGGTCTCCACCCCCCACTGTGCAATCGGCGCAATGAAGGCGGGTCTCCACCCCCTTCTAACCCCTTAGTTAACTAAGTGGGCTAGTCGTGGAAAGAATATAACACAACCCAACATTCTCCCACTTGTTGTTTTCTTTCCACATGGGGCCACACGAGAGCTTAGTCATTTATCCAACCCTGCAATGCCCATTGTTTCTCTACACCAAGAGAACTTCTCAGAGCTCACAGATTTTGTCAATGCATCTGCAGTATTCTTCAAAGTGGCCACATTTACCAGCAACATGTTTTTGTCTTTTATCATATCCCTCACAAAGTGATGTGGAACATCAATGTGTTTTGTCTTTGAATGGTAAGCAGGGTTCTTTGCTAAGAAGATTGCACTTTCGTTGTCACAGTCTATCCTTATAGCTCCCTGCACTAACCCCATACTTGAACACAATCTCTGCAACCAAACTTCTTCCATGCTTGCATGAGTGCCTACCATGTATTCTGCCTCTCTATTTCATAGTGCCATTACAGATTGTTTCTTACTCATCCAACTGACTGCACCTCCAAATAGGTTAAACACATACCCACTTGTAGATCTTCTCTGATCCAGATCTCCAGCCTAGTCTGCATCAACAAAGCCATGAATACCCAACACTCTGTCCAATCCTGGTCTTCCTTGGTAGCACAAACCATAATCACTAGTGCCATGCAAATACCTGAAAACCCGCTTCACTACTGTCCAGTGCTCCTTCCCTAGTTTTAACATAAACCTGCTCAATACTCCCACTGCATGTGCAATGTCTGGTCTAGTACAGACCATTGCATACATCATACTACCGACTGCACTTGCATATGGAACACGTGACACACCCTCTTCCTCTTCTTGTGTCTTGGGACACTTTTCAGCAGATAACCTCACACCTACAGGAATAGGAACCTTCACCGGTTTACTATCCTGCATATTAAACCTTTGCAGTATTGTCTCGACAAACTTCCTCTAGTTTAACCAGAGCTTCCTCTTTGCCCGATCTCTTTTAATTTCCATTCCCAAAATATAGTTTGCAGCACCCAGATCTTTCATGTCGAATTTTTAGGACAATTGGGTCTTCAAATCCTGGATAATTTCTTTGTCATTTCCAACCAACAACATATCATCCACATACAAGACCAGATAAATAACACGGTCACCAATTAATTTAAAATACACACAATGATCTGCTTTGCTTCCAGTGAAGCCAAGTCCCCGTATAAATGTATCAAATTTCTGATACCACATCCTTGGTGATTGTTTTAACCCATACAGAGACTTCTAACTTGCATACTAGTTCTTTCTTACCCTTCACCGCAAAGCCTTCAGGTTGCTTCATGTAGATTTCCTCTTCCAAATCCCCGTGAAGAAATGTTGTCTTCACATCCATCTGTTCTACCTCAAAATCAAAAGCATAAGCAACAGATAAAAGTAATCTAATAGAAGTTACCTTGGCAACAGGAGAAAAAATATCACCAAAATCAATTCCCGGCACCTGGGAATAACCTTTTGCTACCAACCGAGCTTTGTATTTCTCCACCTTCCCTTCTGCATTTGTCTTCTTCTTGAAACCCATTTGCTGCCAATGGGTTTCCTTCCAGCCGGCAACTCCACCAGATCCCAAGCCTCATTTTTGTGCAAAGATGCCATTTCATCAGCCATGGCCTCTT
>APFE031694946.1:96913-117314 GCA_000404065.3 Pinus taeda | reverse complement strand
AGAGAGCTATTACTCATGCCTTCTACCAACCTTTACCATGAAGTATTCGAAGGCCCTTCTACCCACTATGTCCAAGACTTTGATGGCACAGCATGGTCTTCTCTCCAGAGACCACTAGATTTTCTGCTCCACTTTCAGGAACCACAGAACTGTTGTAGCCATCAACAACAATGCTACCTTGCATCTTGTATAGAGTTCCAGTCCGAACTCCCTGCATCAATACTAGTGCTCCCCGAACCATCTTGCAGGTATCCTTCTTAAACATTGTTTTTACACCTACATCATCCAACTTGCTTACAAAAATCAAGTTTTTGGCTAATGCAGGAATATGCAGAACATCCAGAAGTGTTCTAACCCTTCCACCTTGCAACTTGAAATTTACTTTTGAACAACTAATGATTCTAGCCTTCCTGTCATCCCCCAAGAAGACATCACCACCATCATATTTCTCTTACTTGCAAAGACATTCTCTATGGGAAGTGAAGTGAAAGGATGCGCTTGAGTCAATCAACCATGCCTCATGATCTACATGTGTACTTGAAGAAGCCAAGTACACATCCCCACCTTCATCTGAGGTGGTTTTTGCCTCTACAGAAGGAGCAGCATCAGATCCATTTCCTTTGTTAGGAGATTTAGATTTATAGCCCCTTTTGTAGTTCCCTTCCTTTTCACATTTCCAGCAAACCACCTTTACAGGTTTTCCTAGAGATTTAGATATCCCTCTAGATTTAGATCTCCCACTCGATGACTTATTTTTGTTTTTGTTTTGGGACCATCCTCGTACAAGCAAGGCATCACCATTATGGCTCTCCATATTTTTCCGTCTCATCTCCTCCGTCAGCAAGGATGAGACTATTTCATTGAACTGCAAGGCAGTTGCATTGCTACCTATTGCAATAACTAGACTATCCCACGAATCTAGTAGAGAACACAACAAACTGATGCACTTATCTTCATCTAAAATTTTAATCTCAACAGATAATAACTGAATTACCATAGTATTAAATGCATTTAGATGCTCTGTCACTGAGTCTCCATATTTCATCCTCAGGATATATAACTTTTTCCACAAGAACAATTTATTCTCTAGAAACTTAGATTGGAACAAAGTCCCTAACTTGCCTCTCAAAGCCTTAGTCGTCGCTTCCCCTTATACATTCAGCAATAGTGAATCTAAGACACACAATCATATTTTGCTCTTTGCCTTCTGATCCGACTTCTTCCATTCTTCATCGAACACTCCCATTAGTTTAATACCCAGATCTACCGCGATCCACTGATCTTTATCCACCAACAAATCCTCCATCTTTAGTTTCCACAACTCAAAACTCTGACCATTAAATTTTTCGATCTTTATCTTTCCACTGCTCGCCATCTTCTTTCACCACCAGAATTGATCCCGTAAATCTCCCACTGAATAGGGTCTACCACAGGCTCCAGCGAAACCCCTCAGCAACAAAGGTGTCCCCTTGAACCCAAAATAGCTCTGATACCAAATGTAGGTTTTAACCCCGTACAGAAATTACCTGCATATGAATTGTAAAACATAAAAAAAACTAATGCGAGAGCATAACCCATAAAACACATATACATAGAGATTATCCCCTAGATCCCAAAACCGAGACTACCAGCTTGATTTTTCATTATGTTCCTTTAAATGTTACAATACATATTTATACAAACCGAAGCATCCAATACCATGGACCAAAAACCATCATGTCCAAAACCATGGACCGAAAACCATTGCGCCCAAAACCATGTGCTAAAATCATGCACAAAACCATAGCTAGGTCCGCCCAACCTAATATAGGGTCCAAAAAAAAAGATTCTTGGGGGGCTACCCACCCCCTCAAACCCCCCAAACAGGGGGGGATACCCCACCCCCTGTGACCCCCCACTATGCAATCGGCCCAACGAAGGGGGGCCTCCATCCCCCCTCTAACCCCCTAGTTAACTACATGGTCTGGTCGTGTAAAAAATATAACACAACCCAACATAAAATATGAATTGTGAGAGTCCCCCTTTTTTTATCTTTAAAACCAAGTAATGTTTGATGTAGACAAAGCAACTTTCATATTGAAAAGGTTGATCAAAAGGATGATAGTTAGGTAGATATTGTTTTTATTATTTAGAGTAATGTTACTTATCCTATATTTCATGTATTTTTATTTTCTAAACTACCTTTATTTTGGAAGTTTTTAGAAATTTCAAAAAACTATCAGAGATAGCTAGTTCTTCTAGCGAATTGCCAATTGTTGTGCTATTCAACAAATCCCCCATTTGTTAATTTAATAGCTAATATTCTATTAATAAATGGGGACCCTTAAAAAAACCTTCCAAAAAAAATAAATTAGCATTTAGGAATTTTCTCATTATTTTTTGGAATAAAGTAAGATATCAAGATAAAACCCTTTGAAAAGCTAGCAAATGCTCTCCTTTTCACATATCGCACGATCAAGCGTGCCAAAAGCCCTGTTAACGACCAAAACTCGCAAAAAGAGATCAAAAGGGATTACCGTGCTTAACCTTGAAACTATTAGGATTTTTCCATTTGAACTAAGTCCTAAAATGTTTCTTATTAAAGTAAGGCCCGCATCGCATATCTCCAGTTACAAAGGGCACACCCTCACAAAGTATCTTTAACCATGTGATATGTGATATTGCAATGAAACGATCATCCTTATCACATCGCATTGGAAACCCTTAAGAAAGATCTGAAACCTTACCAACCATGTGATATTGTGAAATGTGATGGAAGCCCAGACCCGATTGCCAACTATGTTATAAAAAACACTCAAGTCCGCTATGCAACAAAAAGGGATTTACAGAGAAAATCCTATCAAATAAGGTATGCTTTGAAAACTAATAAAGAATGCGTCACATTTCGCATTTCGAAAAAACCAAAGGAATGGGAAAGAAAGAACACACACGATATGTGATAATGTGATCTGCGATATTGCATTGCAAATTATAAAATCGTATTTTCACAATTAAAAATCTTGTCGCCCAAATACGTTTCTTTCCCAACTTACGATGCAAAACATTAATGAGCAATAAACCTAGGGATAAGGAACCATTAGTGGGAATTTAGTATGGGTTAATAGCATTTACGTTTGAAAAGTTGTTCGACATGATACAATATCTTCTCACTTAAGTTTAAAAACTCCTTTCTTGTCACCTTTCCAAATTCATCTGTATCATTCATTCTTATGTTCATTTTTACTCGTGTCTATCTGATAGCTTCTTCTTTGCTCCATTTTCAGGAAAAATCTACAACAAGAGTCGTTGGGGGCAATGGCAAAGAGGGGAAGGTAGCCACATCTAAAAATTCGGAAATAATCCTTCTATTCTTTGACACTACATGCAACAAAGACGGAGGAACCTCAACATGGGAGGCCATCTATGATTTATTATAAGAGGAGAAACCAAGAACTCTGGTAATAGAGGCCACATTTGATGGTCATGTTTCCTCTGATGCCTCATTCTTCAAGACAACATGCTCATTTTTGCACCATATAGCCGCAAGGTCGAAGATTATTCCATATACAGATATGGTTAAGTGGATAATTGATCAGGTGGACATCTCAGACAGAGAATTCAAGAATAGCAGGTAGGAGGTTATGGGATCTTTTTCACCAAACTGCCTGTGGCTTATGTACAATCTACCAAAGCCATAGAATCTCTACAATAAACAATTCCTCAAAAAAAATTCTAAGAATAATGAAGACCCAACAGATGTCACACATACCTAGACAGAAAATGAAGGCAAGATCAGAAAGGATAAAATGGGTATATATTCTACAACATCTATCTCTTGCCCTCATAGTTTTGCAGCAGCCATGCTATGTAGAATGTTTGGAAAGCCTAATAGTACCAAAATTTCCCCATAATGGCTACCATTAATAGATGCAGCCATAAATGAAATAATAATGAATTGGGCCCAAATTTTGTCTAATAATTTAGCGAAAGACATAATGGAGTATAGGAGAAAGAGGAGTATCTCTTCAAGGGTTTACCCTCCATTTTTCATGAGTGCCTATGTAATGGATGCTATTTTGGCATTATGATTCAAGTGTTGTTCTTGATGGCAACTCACTGAGAGGTATGATACAAGTGTTGTTTTTGTTGGCAACTCATTCAGATGACAGATCAGAATGCAGTAGGTCAAGAGAGAGGTATACGCAGGTTGACCGTGATTAAAGTGCGTATATACGCGGGTTAGCGGAACAGAAGTCACATACACGCACACATGCAGGTTTGTAGAAGTAAAGGTGCCTACATGTTGGAAACCATGGTTTTGGTCTGTGGTATTTGATCCATGGTATTTTGGTATTGGTCCATGGTATTTGGTTCAAAATGACGACCCCAGGTATTGGGTCCAAGGTATTGGTTCTACATGGTTTTGGACCATGATATTGAGAGAAGCCTAAACCTATATAAGGAGAAGATCATTAGGCCAAGATGTGGTGTGCAAGTGATGAATGTCTGATGAAGTGTGAGATCCAGATGCTAGTTATAGGTTGGTGATGCCTTGCTTGATCTGAACCAAGGTTGCACTCATGTGGAGGATGATGAACGATGGAACGGGATCTCAAGGCTTGGAATGATTATCTTTATATGGTTTGATTATGGATAGACTAGATCTATTGACACATGTTTATTGTATGAATGTTATGATCTGGGTATGTTCTGATGTCTGAAATAGCTGCAAAGTTATGAGTTAGAATTTGCAGATCTGTACACAGGTTGTCTTTGGTAAAAGCGCGTATACATGCGGGTTGGGTTCGTCCAAGTAGCGCATACAGTATGAAGTATGATATTTGAAGTTTCTATTGGATCTGGTTGTTGTTGCAGAGTTATGTAGTCTGTTATGTGTTTTGGTGACTGTGTTGTTGACAGGGTTTCAGTACTGGGTGATTCAAAGATTGATGATGTAGGTTGTATTGCAATGGTCATTATTTTATGGATCCAGTATGAAAATGTATGAAACGTGGTCCCTGGATGATCGTAGGCCGACACCTACATACTGGTAAACATATTGGCCAGTACAAGAGCCAGGGGGCTGTAGCTCCCTTCCAGGAGCAACTGGAAAACGAGTGAAGGTTGGAGCCTTCAGTAGGCCAGCGCCTACGTACTAGTAAATGGAACAACTAGTACAAGAGCTAAGAAGGTTGTAGCCTTCTGTAGGTAGAAGCCTGCGTACTGGTAAAGGACTGCACCAGTACATTGTAAAAGAAGTTTCTTATTAAGGGAAGTAGAAAAAACAAATTCAGGGGTTTTTCACCCACTTTGGGTTCCACCTTATATCATTTGTGTGCTCTTTATGTGGCTGATCTTTTTTTGTTTACTGTTCATATGGTTATAATTTCTGATGCCACTGAAGATGAACTAACTAATCATAAAGGTATGGATATACGCTAGTTGCTTTTTAACACAGCGCGTATATATGTGGATTATCCTTAACTGAGTAGTGTATATGAATCTGAGTATGGAAAATGAAAAAGTTATCTAATTTCTAATACTGATTCACCCCCCCCCCCCCCCCCCCTCTCAGTATTATTTCCAACATGCTATCTGTTTTGGCTCCAAATTTCCTATCATGGGATGGAAGTGGACTGTGCAAGACCCGCTTCCTATCCATATATATCATAAGAGTATGTGGGAGTCTCAGTTTCTCCCCCATTTTTACAAAATTTGTTAAGGAGTTATGCTGCCTATTCATAAACAAGTCTACAATTGAAATTCCCCTAGGTTTTGTAGAGACGCTGAAGTAGATATCTTACCTATAGCCAGATGGTTTAGGGAGGAGACATTTACATATATCAAAGTATTTGGGAACATTGTTTCACCGCATGCCCTTCCATACTATGTCCGCGACAAGTTAATGGCCAGGGATATAACATGCCAAACAATAAGGGAAGGTGGGCTAAGAAAATGATTGAAGGAACAGAAAAAGGCCATTTGGCCTACATTTCCATTGAATTATGGTGCATTTTCACTGCATGATTTTGGACATGCATGCAAGGAATCTTAGATTATGAAATCTCTGAAATTGACTACATATCTAGGAAGACAATATGACCCAAATGGCACCACCAAATACTTCAGTACTATGGTGAATGTAAAACCATTTACCCATGAGGATGATGCCTTCAATGGCATCTTCGTACAAAAGGAAACATTTTCACAAGTGACGCATATGAAATCACTATTTTTTGCCGCTGATGATCTTGAAGCCTTCCGTGAATATAGGGAGAGGTGATTATTAAAGGTCCCATTGGACCTGCTACATATTGAAGCAATAAGGGAGCCAACTCCCAGTGTAAGCTTAGAGGAAGGCTCCAGAGCAAATTCCAAACAAAATTTCAAAGCAGAGTCCCAGGTGAAGTCTACTCATGAGTCAGTGGACTCATAGCTATAGTCTCAAAATGGGGGCAATAAAAATAGAGAGTCCAAAAGAGACTCAACCGGAACCACAAAGAAAGAAGCTAAGCAAACCTCGATAAAGAAACGTGATGAAATTCACTCTACTTCCACTCAGTCAGTGAAACCCCCAGTTTTTTATTTAGAAAAAGAATGGGAGAATTTTAATAAGAATCTCCATACATAGGAACAAACATTTGAGACACAGACTCCTCAGCACAAATCAACTCAAAAATTATAATGGAGAAAACTATAGGCAATCAGGATGTGGAACTCATTCTTGCCACCCCCACTTCTGAAATTATTTTGAGAATTGTGGAAATTCCTCCATTAGATGCATTTTATAGCCCTACCCATAACTTTTTCATCAAAAGATAGAGGAAGAAAAGAAAGTTAGATGTTGCAACTATTACCACTCCCGACAATGAACCAATGGAAATTGTTTGGAAAGATTTTCCCATGGACCCATCTGAGAACCTTACGAGACTGTCGCAATTTGTAGGAACCTATGCTATGAAAACTATTGATAAACTGACAGAGGTCAAAATGTTGCTGAGAGAAAAGGAACAAAATATCCTGCTGTTGGAACAACAATTAGGGCAAAAAAAATCTAACCATGGCAGGAGTTTGAACAGATGCAAATACAACATCAAGTCATCCTAGCAGAAAAAGATGTGTGGATTCAAGCTATGAGAGAGGAGTATAAAGACATTCTCGCAAATCGATCAGTTCATGAAAGAAGCACTCCGCATTAACTCCCAACTAATGCAACAAAAGGAAGTTTTGTGCCAGAAAATCTCCCAAATAAGTCCTTATTGCATGATCAATGATAAGCTAACAACCCAAGTCATCAACATGAGACTTGAGTATGATGAAGTCCATCAAAGGATTTCTGACTTTATCACCTGGAAGAATGAGAAGATGGGAGGAAGGCTGATTTTCGAAAACTGGAGGAATCGCATAAAGAAATTCTATTTGTAGACTGGGATTCTCAGCTCAAGCAAGCAGAAAGGGAAAAGGCAGTCATGGCAGCAACAACAAACAACATCATTGAAGCCATTAATGAAAATATGCATGGTACCAACTTGGTTGTAGAATCTATAATAGGATTTCTTCCAAATGCCAATCAACTAGAGGAGTAATGGAAATGGGAAACAAAGGAAAGGGAGGAGGTGATCAGACAAACGAGCAAGATAAACTGGGAAGCATATTGGAAATTATTAGTCAAACCATACAGCCAGTGGATGACCTTGTGATGCCTAACTACCTCCACATAAAAAATGGTGCCAGCACTGACAGACGCTATATTTACGGGATAGTTGAAATCTAGATTGACCAACTAACACAAGTCAAACCAATGACAGATATCTGTGATCTTAAGGATCGAATGCAAAGGAGTTAATCATTTTGTTTTATTTTTATGTTAGTTTTATTTAGCATAATCTAAGGAAGGTCATTTAAACATCCTCGACTATTTTTGTAATAATCTATTTTAGGACCTATAGTTTTAGTATTTAAACCCATCCCATGCATTTAGAGAGGGGTCCATAAATTTTATGAGAAACATTCTTCAAAACATGCACTTTTGTACCTTTGAGGAGGTTCTAGGGAATGAATGGAACATGATCTATTTTCTTTCGAATATCTAGCATGCTCTACTAAACTTTTTTCACTCTTAGATGATGTTGGATTGGTTCGAATTAGGTCGATATTGTTGAAACACATGAGTAGAACTTATCATTTATGGTACTTTTATCTTGTGATTCTGTTTTATTTATGTATCAAGAAATAACTTTTCTTCAATTGTTTTATGTATGAAGGTTTGAATTTCAGTTAGAATTATTGCACTTTTGTATGGTGTTGGCTTTAATTTTATGTTGAATATATGAATGATTCTATACATGATATATCTTTCACAATCATTTTGGCGAACTATTTATCCAAAACGATTTCTTTTCTTATTGCAGTTGAATGATTTTTATTACCAATTGCTATAGGACATTATTGTAGATCGCATACTTTACCTTATTCCTAGGCATAGTTATAGTTTAATAGTGTTCAAACTAGGATATATGCATGTGTTTAAATAGTTTAGATTAGATTACACTTAGCTTAATCATTCCCCTGCTACATCATATATCACCCCATCAACACTATCAAAATATCTTTTGCGAAACTAGTCCCATTATCCCCAGTTAGATCCACTACACCAAACGGAAAAGGAGCTGCCAACCAAGGTTTGGAACAGGTGGTTTCCCCCCATTTTGTAGCAACGATTTTCGAGGCTTCAACAAGAACCTTCAAATATGATAAGATTCCTTTCGGTTTGATGAACGCGAGAGTGGAATTTTAGCGTGCTATGGACTTAGCTTTTGCAGGTGAGAAGGAAAAATTCCTAGTGACATATTTGGATGATATCACTTTTTATTCCCAGTTAGATGAGGAGCATTTGCAACACTTGAGAGAAGTTTTTTTAAAGTGTAGAAAATATGGCATTTCACTCAACCCCAAAATATATTTGTTTGGGCTAGAATAAGGGAAATTGTTAGGCCATATCATTTCCAAAGATGGGATTGGAATTGATCCAAACAGAATTGCAGCCATTCAGAATATGGGTATTCCCAGAAGTAAGAAAGAAATTCGGTCATTTATTGGCAGAATAAGATTCTTAGGAAGGCTTATTCCTAATCTAGCTGAACTTTTGGGGAAAATTATAGACATACTGAAAAAAGGAAAACGAGGTAAAATAGAATGGGAAAAGTAGAAAATCCTTCAATGAAGTTAAATATGCACTGTCTTGTGCCCTTTTTCCTGTTAGTCCAGACTACACCCGAGATTTTATTATATTTTATTTCACTTTGAAACATAGTATTGCAGTTTCTTTGATGTAGAAAAATTAGTAGGGTGAGGAGAAACCCATAGCATTTTTTAGCAAAACACTCAAGGACATTGGTCTCAAATATAATATTATGGAAAAACAAGCATTTTCTCTAGTGAAGGCTTTGAAGGACTTTCGGATGTATATTTTACATTCACATGTTGTAGCCTACGTGCCAGTTGATGTTGTCAAAGAAAGTCTCACACAGAATGATCCATAAGGTAGGCGTGGTAAGTGGATTTCCTCCATACTTGAGTATGACATTGAAATTAAGCCCACAAAGTTGATCAAAGGACAAGGGCTAGCGAAAATTATGGCAGAATCAAATCTCCATGCTCTGGAGATAAATTTCTTGGCTTCCCTGTTAGAAGAAGATGATTTGAGGCTAGTACAACAGGTCGTGGAAAAGTTTGTTGTCTCTCCGTGGTATGTAGACATCCTGTATGTATTGCAACACTTACAAGCACCCCTAGGTTTGACCAAAAACAAAGATATATTTTTTAAGTTGAAAGAAATCAAATTTGCTATTATAGATCAGTTTTGTATTGGAAGGACCCTGGTGGCATGTTGTTAAATGATTTATTGGAATATGAAGCTCAGGAAACCATGGACGAATTTCATAAAGGGGACTATGGTGGAAATTTGTTTTGGAAAAAAAATGCAAACAATATCCTAAGGGCTGAGTTTTATTGGCCAACTTTGTTTGTTGATGTGTATAAAAGAGTTGCTAGCTATTTGGAATGCCAAAGATTTGAAGGAAGGAAGAATTTACTTTTGCTGCCCCTGAAACCCATAGCAGTTGAGTCACCATTTCAACAATGGGGACTTGATTTTATCGTTGAAATCCATCCTACTTCTTTGGGACAACACAAGTGGATATTGAAAGCAACTGAATATTTCAACAAGTGGATCGAGGTAGTTCCAACCAGACAGGCTACAAACATGATGATCCTTCAGTTTTTGGAAACAAAATTTTTGTCCAGGTTTGGTTTCCTACAACAAATCAATACAGATAATGTTGTTTCTTTTAGATCAAATAAGATGGTGGATTTTTTTTTTTTTTATAAATACAACATTGTTCTTAGCCACTCAACAACCCATTACCCTCAGGGTAATGGCTTGGTTGAATCTTCCAATAAGAACCTGGTTAATATTATCAAAAAACAGTTGCAAGAGAACAAAAGGATTTGGCACAAGAAACTGGTAAATGCATTGTGGGATGATTAGGTGAGCACCAAAAAATAAATAGGCATGTCTCCTTTTCAACTATTTTATGGCACCGATGCAGTTTTTCCTTCTTCATTGGGAGTTCTTGAGATTGCAAGAAGCAGAAGTGGAAACCAATGATGTATAGAGGAGAATCAGTTAGATGATCCAACTTCAACAGTCAAGAGAAGATGTATACAAAAATACTCAACTGATACAAGACCGAATCAAGAAAATTTATGACATAAGAACCAAAGTAGCTGATTTCCAGATTGAAGACTTGGTGTTGAAATGGGATGCTTGAAATGATGAGAAAGGGAAACACGGGAAGTTTGAAAACCTATGGAATGGTACTTTTAAGGTTGCTTCCTTTCACGAAAATAATGGTTATATGTTGAAAGACCTGTCAAGAGAGTGTCTTGGAGGAGGGCCTATCAATGGTAGGAAGTTGAAAGATTTTCTTGTCTAAGTTACTACTAACCTGATATTTCATTATGTATACCATTTTATTTTCAATACTACAAGTGTGGGGAGTCGTCATTGAGGTTTGAAGCCCACAGTGAAGGCCATAATATCTCGATGGTTTGATGCCAAATGTAAGTTCAATCAGTCAGTCAGTTATTTAATTTCAGTTAGTCATTCAGTTGTATTTTCAATTTTAGTGTTTGACTCCATTGCCTAATGGTCTGAATAGGCTAGTAGTCTGATTTTTGTTATTGGAACCTCACTAGGAGGCTGCCATCGCCATTGGATCCAATGTTAGGGTCCTATAATAGAAATCAGTGATGTTGGCCTCTTACTATTCATCTTGGTCATTTTAGCCTATGAATCACTGGGTATCATAGCCTAAAAGGTTTTCATGTGAAAAGGGTCATTAATCAAACCAATCTAAGTTCAGGAAGGATTTTTTATTGTCAAGTTTTTGTAAATTGACCTTGCATGTAATATTAACATGAATATCTCTAATTCAGCTTTGAAACGAGCTATAGATCTCCCCAAATGGATTCAAGCATTAAACTTTATGGCTAAGTAAAAAACCCTCTTCAAATCTTGGGAAAAGGAAAAATGGCTAAGTGTGAATCTCAGATCTTGGATCTTGGAGTTTTAAAGAGAGAAGAAGTGGAGGTTTGGAGCACGTATGTGATCAGTGCATCAGATGGTCTAGGGCACATCATCAATTGGCGTGTCGAACGTCCGGGAGATATTGCACATCGGCGGGTCCTGTATAATAGAAGATCATGCATATAGGAAGGTCTAAGGCATATCGGCAATAAAAGAATGTGACAACTTTAAAAAGTTGTGATATGTGATTGTCGATAGTGTTAAACTGCCGAGAAAGTTTTGATAGTGTTAAACCATTAGGGATGCGTTGATATAGGTTAAGAAAGGATTTCATCGAAAAAAATAGAGATGGACGAACCTTTTCTCTCTCCTCTAGTAGGACACGTGGCAGGTAGTGATTGGTTCTAATAAGGGACACATGGTGGCATATCATTGGTTCTGACAAAGCTACGTGAAATCTGACATCAGTATGATGTGGTGATACAGAAGAACAAATGGTAGGTAGTTTTGGCATTTTGAGGGGTCCTAAGGAGGAAAATGAGGGTGACACATGTCACCACTCAAGAAGTGCCACATGGAATGGTGACATCATATTAGAGATCACATATCGGAGGATGAGGAATATCACAGCTCCAAAGTAAATACTTCGACTAGAAATTTTTGATGAGAGGGGCTCCGATATTGGGGTTGGCCCATGGTCGTAAGAGCTCAAAGAACCAAAGGCGTGAGGCTCAGAACCATGGGCTATCGGCACATCGAAGGGATTTTAGAGCAAACATGTGATATCTTTGTTTTTGCAGAGGTCCATATCGGGATTTCTTCTAACATACATATATGGGTTTCTTCTCATATACATATCGGGGAAACACCTGATATCGGGAGCCCAAAGCAATGTAGAAAAGTGGCACAGGGCAGGAAGCGACATAATGAATATATGTTTTATGTACTTAAATTAAAGTTTGGGTAGAGAAATTTTAGAAAAATGTTTAAATATGTTAAAACCTTGGCGCAGGCCCTTCCTTATCTCCTCTCCACATGTATAAGGCCATGTCACACACCAGGATATTGGAAGTTTTGGGGATGCAACCAATTGTAATGTTATAGAATCTCCTATATTTTAAAGGGACCAGGCGTATATGGTGTGGTCCCATGTGTTACACACTAGGACTGTTTGTAATGTGGCAATATTTCAAGGAATCGACCCCCATCCCCAGCTAAAGGGTTTAGCCCCTAAAATCTTTGGCCCTAGGTCCCTAGGCCCTAGTCATGTGGATTCCGCCTAAGTCCTCGGGGCTAGACATATCAAAAAGTTTTATACCCTGCATAGTACAAAGTTGCATACAACAGAAAGTTTCGATATAACAAGATCCTAGTCTCATGCGCCTAGTCCTATGGTAAGGTTATTAGAAGGAGTTGTCATAAAGGGAGATGAAGAATTAAGAAATGTGGGAAAGCATGCCAACAAGAAGTACTACACAACTGTTGCGCGACACAAATGGGTTGTTGCTTCTTTTTTCATTCCTAAAGTAGAGGAACCTGCTAAGCCCGAGAAGGAACCTGATAAGCTTGAAGGAGGCCAATAAAGTAGAATGGGAGTGAACCAAGGAATCTAGAGGATTTTTTCCCATTCTAAGCAGGATTTTTGGCATGATGGCAGACAGTTCGAGATTTTCTAAAGGCACTATTTAGAATTTCTTTGTCTGTTTTTTTATGAAAAACTACAGGTTTTTGATTTGTGGATTTTTATCCATTCTAAATGGATAGCTCATACATTGAATCAGGTCATGGAATATTTTATTATGTAAGTCTATTTAAGATCATGAAAGACAATATAGAAAGGGTTGGTGGGTTGATTGATGGAACGAGCCTTGTATATGTGATCCTTTTTCTGAATAAAATACTCAGTGCAGAGTTTTGCTAGTTACAGTCAGATTCATATGGTATTGTCCTTTGAATCTGTGTTTCTCTATTGCAATTGTTATTTTATTTATTTTTCTCAATTCTGTTTAAAGGTGTATCGAAAGCATTTATTTGGAATTCATCATATGTGCTCAAGAATTATTGTGTACTTATGTTACATAATGGGATTCATTATGCCTATTTCTATCTTCATTTCCTAAATACTCACTCATAATATTTGATAACAGAATTTTCATATGCTCTGTTTCATTTGAATGGGTATTGGCATGTGTCTTTCTCTCTTTCGTTGTAATACAATAGATATAAATTTGGAGGATATACCTATCATGCCTTCATTCTGGTAGTTGGTGGATATATGCATTGATGTATTAAATTGACAATATTTTGGTCTCATACTCCAATGTTCTTTCTTTTAACCTCCCATCAATTTTTTTTATTAGATTTAAAATGTCTTTATCAGATATTATCTCTACAAACTCAATGGGCCTTGATATCCTTTAACTTTATAATTTGGTGAGGGTTACCCCTCAGGTTAGAAAGGACCAGTTTCTAGCCCAAAGAGGCTTGTGGTTACCTTTGTGGCCCTTCCTTCAGCCTAAAGGGATTTTCGGAGTGCTAACACCTTACACATTGGTGACATCTCCCTAGCAAACGTGACACACCAATTGTAGTTTGAAGACTTCTTGTCATTAAGAAGAATGGATGGGTGAAATGAATTTGAGGGACAAGTGGTCTCTCATTGAAAAAAGATATTTTTTATTTCCATTTGGCACTATGAATTGGGTGCACAAAGTTTGGATGAATGATTTTTTAGACTTTTTATTATTTGTTCCGTGGATTTAATCCCAGATGTGTGCGAATATATACAATTAATTTCTTTATAATGCTCATTAGCCACAAATTCCTTCGACACGTTGTGCACTTTATACTCTCCTTTTCAACCGTGGGCTTATCGCCTAACTTGGGTGATGGGCTTTGGTCTTTTGTTTTGTTTACTTTTCATTTGTGGTAATGCACATATTTGGTTTGTAAAAATGGCTTGGAGAATAGTCCAAAAGGCCCAATATTTTTTTATGGAACCTTTCTTGAGCCCAAGAACATTTAGTACATTTTGATAATTATCATTCTTAACCTTGAGATCACATTGACCTGTTACACCCAATTTTCACTCAAATTATAAATTTTTGGCAAAAAATTATAAAAAAGTTGTATGTTATAACATTTGGCTCTAATAGGGATGTTGTTCCTCTGTGCGAGGCAACAAAGAACATGTATATAGTGCCTAATTCATTGGGTTGTTCCAAAACTCTGTTTGGAACCTATTTGAATCTTCAAAATGAAAACCAAATTGTGCTATAAATTGGAAACACTCCCGCTGAAAAAAAATCAAACTAAAAACCAAAATGCAAACTACTGAATGTTGTAAAGATGCACAGAAATATGAGCTTATTCACAAGCACTCCTACTCTAACCCAAAAAACATTTTCCTTTCTCATGTGTAGCCAGATTTCCAAAGTGTCCATTCAAGAAATAATTTGACTAATTGAAACTATTGATTGTCCTTTGGAAAAAAATATCTTGAAAATTAAAATTAGGTCTACTTACTAACTCCATGCATGCTGCAATGGGATCTTCTAAAGGTTGAAAGATGGTCTCAAAATAATGTAAAATACTATCACTTAGATGTATAATCCCTTCAACTTCAATTTATCTTTCATGCATTGCAATATGTTGGTTGTCCTGAGAGGGCTAATTTTTTTTATGAAACTAGTGCAATGGAATACTTTATGATAAAGAAAATATTTCTGGTTTCTTTTGAAAATCAACGTCCTTACAATCATCATTTTTAAAATGATCATATGTCAATGGATTCAAATTTGAACTAATAAAAGTTTCCATGTATGAAGCTATCATATCATAAAAATAATGAGAAGGTCGATGTTGATTCATAATATTGTAAGTTTGTTTGAAAAATCCTATATTACTTTGCATCAACCCAACTTCCTCTGCTTCATCTATGATATCAAATTTCTCTTTCAACAACTTGAATGAAGAAAATCACAAAGGAAAATAATCACCTTCAGCGAATTGATCACTCTCTTTATGTTCAATGTTGTAACTATGATATATAGGTTAAGTGCTTTGATTAGATTGCTGAAAATGAACATTTCTTGATGAAGGAAATACAATTGGTTGTTCATGAAAGTCATCATTATACATAGGTAAATAAAAAACCTCTTGAATATTATCATTAATAAAATTTGAGACATCATCTTTTTTTTCAACAATCTGATCTTTACCCTCTACAAAAACATTATCATTGAGATTTTCAATAAAATGAATGATATTATCAATCCTCTACTCATAATGAAATGGATCAGGATTTAGCTCAAGTCTCTCTTGAACACGTTCATTCTATTGTTAATATACACCTAAATCTTCAGCCAAAACCTAATCTAAGGGCTTTGCACATGCTTGAAGATTGTCGTCTATTTCCTGAGCATCAATGAACATTTGCTACAAGGTCACGTACCCCCTCTCCATGAGAAGGAAAAATAAATCTGAATGAAATGTTTTTGTATAACGCAGCATGGTTGTATCTTGAGAAGATTGAATGTCTTTATGAATCTTATGATAAAAACTAAAAAAATTACTATTGAACATAAACATAATTTCATCTCTTTGTTTCTTTATTACACAAAACTCTGAAAGATGTTGATCCTTGGATTTCCTCTCTCCCTAAAATTTCAGAAAGATATCTCTCAGATCCTCTGATGAACCAACTGATTCATGCTCCAAATTCCTAAACCACTCCTTAGCATGCCCTTGCAATGATTGAGAAAAATCTCTCATGTAAACATCATCATGTTCAACTTCGAAAATCTCTATGAAATGCTCAAAGGCTTGGATGAGTTTTTCAGCTATAAGGATGGAAAGTTCCCCATCAAACTTGGGAAGGTATCTGTAATGCTTTGGAGGTAAATTATGGAAGGTATTTGGTAATATTAAGGGCCTATATCTCTCTTGAATATTGTAGGGCATAATATTATGCACATGAGGTGAAATATCAACCTTGATTACATGAGGCTCACAAGACTATTCATGGACATCATATGGCTCGGATGAAATACCTTGGACAAGATCAACATGCAAGAAGGTATATCCAATGTTTTATAAGAAGGATAAACAAGTGTAGATATATGGTCATTATTTAAATTGAGAAAGAAATGGGATATTTTTTTTATATGTTCTTGAAAGGACAACAAGTAATTGACAAAAAATAATATTGCATCTTGGAGCAAACTCAAGATTTGATACTCGACTTTCCCGTAGTTTGTTTTATGTCTCTTTCAATAAGGCACATCCTCCAATGGAGTCTTTGAATTTGATTTGAATAGCTTGATTGGAGTCGCCAGATGCATAATGCAGAGCCTTATTATGTTTGATACTTATTCACCATCAACAATAAGATCTGAGACATTGTCATTCTTCGGGGTAATTTACTTGAAGCCTTCGCCTCCCTGACAATGATGCCAAAATGTTATCGCTCAGTAATTTTCCCAGTTGTGAAAGAAAAACTTAGAGTTAACATTGAACCATTCATCGAGATTAGAAAATATCCCATCCAATCTAGAGAATGTTCCCTCTTATAGCTCAGTCACTCAATGTCACCACAAGAACTGGTTATTCAATTAGTACATTGGCTAGGTATTTTGTTAAATCAAAATTGTAGGGGTTTGATTGGATTGAACGAAGTGTAAACAATTGGGCATGTAGTCAGGGGTGAAATATCAATAAGAAGTCTTCAAGAATGGTTTTATGAGACATTACTTTCCAAAGGCAAGATATATGTTATTTCGATAGACACAAAATTGTTGCAATATGGTGATTGGAGGAAATAACATTTCAATTAAAACATAACACTATCAACAACGAAATTCGTAATAATTTTAGAAAGACATGGAGAAATATCTCAATTCAATAAAGTCAAGTATCAAAGATGAATTCTATTTTGATGAATCAAAACATCACAAGATGAATTCCAATTCCATATACGTCCATTCAAATACTAAGGAAATACAAAATATCAAGTACTCAACAAGAAACAAACAAACTAAGAAACAGACTGTGAAAACATCATAACATAAACCTTTGGAGTAATGAGCCAAGTACATTTGATTGAATTTCTTTGATTAATATTAGATAAAAATATACATAATAACAATCTCTATATTTTCAAAATCCCACCCTCTCCCATTACAAAATGCTCAAATCAATAGAAATTACATAAGAAGTTGTTACTAGTAGAAAACTAGCTTATCCATAAAACTGAGAAAAAAACTATTTCGAACAACTTCCAAGCTTTCTAAAATCATGTGCCTTCAAATATGGAAATAATTGGAACTTTGATTATTCCCTACCTTGAAATATCTAACTAACCATTTAATCTTGATATGAACATCTCATTGTTGATATGTACCTGAAAATATTCAATTTTAATCCTTTTATGATATTATGCCTGAAAATGCTCAATTGTTGAGTTCAAGCTACCTTTGGGATGTGCAGGAATATATTTATTACCAAATTCTGAAAAAGTTTTCCAATGGATATAAATGATTGTACAACACCTCGTGTAACTTGATTGGATTAGGAAGCTTTGTCTTATTAAAATATAGCACATATAATCAACAAAATGTATAAAAATAGGATCATTGAAAGGCTCAGTGAATATTTTGATTTGAAATATTTTGTTGTAACTCAAAGATTTAAAAGGAACCAACCAATCAACCCAATTAGAACTAGTTTCAAGAACACATGAAGCCTTGTTATATCTAAGACTTTTGTGATCCATAATGTATATATCAGTCTTTTGGATTAATCACATGAAACCTTGTTAAATACCAATTTCTTGCATATTAATAATTACTTCCTTTTTTTCAATTGTGTCTTGTAAAATATACCTCAACATATAGAAATGAGGCTCTCCCTTCTTCCTGAAATTGAATAAAAATTGTGTTCAAATCAACTCCAAGGGTTTTGAAAAGGTTGTCTTCAGCAACTTTGGTCTTTCCCTTGAGAATTTCTTTCCAAAGAAATTTCAACCAAACTTGTACTTCATAAATCTATCATCAAATAATCAACTATTTTTCATATGAAATAGCACCCTGCTGCCAGGAAAAAAGGATTGTGGGAAAACTCGAACCAAAGAAGAAGGAAAATAGTCCAATTGTTTTGTTGCTTTTGTATAGCATGCATTATTATTTCAAACACGGTGACTTCAACAGATTGGATTATAATGAGTTGTACCATGCTTTGGAGGCAATTGCTTATCTCAAAAGACATGTGCGTTGTTATATGTTGCTTTACGCGAAGACTTCCCATACAAATTCCACGCAAATCAACAGGTTAACGAATGGTTGAATGCCTTATCTCTGGTATCCTCCTAAAAAATTGTACACAATTCCTTACACACTGGTGACATATCCCTAGGATACTTGACACATGGCTTATAGTTTGAAGGCTTTGCGTCATTAAGAAGAAAGATTAGGCAAAGATAATTTTAGGCACGAGTGGTCTCCCATTGAAAAAGAAATTTGTTACTGCCATTTGGCACTATGAATTAGGTGCATAGAGTTTGGACAGGCATTGTTTTATATTTTTTGTTACTTTTTCCATAGATTTAATCCCACATGTATGCTAATTACCCATTAATTATTTCGATCGAATGTTATTAATTTATAATGCTAATTACCCATTAATTATTTCGATCGAATGCTATTCATTTTATACTCTACTCTTCAGCTGTGAGCTTGGCACTTGACTTGGGCATTGGGCTTTGATGTTTTGTTGTGTTGACTTGTGGTTTGTTGTAATGAACAAATTTGGTTTGTAAAAACGTTTTGGAGATTAGGCCGAAAGGATAAATATTTTTTAATGAAAGGCTAAATATTTTTTAATGAAACCTTGCATGAGCCCAAGAAAATTTAGTGCATTTTAATGATTAGCCTTCTTAACCTCGAGAGCGCATTGACTTTTTACATCCAATTTGGGTTCAAATTATTAAAAAAAAAATCATTATTTATTTATTTATTTATTATTATATGTGATAACATTTAGCTCCAATTGAGATGTTGTCCTCCCTACTAGGCAACAATGAACATATAGACCAAGTATCTAATCCATTGGATTATTCCAAACCTCTTTCTGCAACATGTTTCAATCTTCAAATTGAAAACCAAATTGTGCTACAAACTAGAAACATTGTTGCTGAAAAAAATCACACCAAAAATCAAATTGCAAATCACTGAATGCTGAAAATATGCTCGAAACTATGAGATTATTCACAAGAAATCCTACTCTAACCTAAAGAATTTTTTCTTTTCTCGTGTAGGCAGACTTCCAAAGTGTCCATTCAGGCAGTAATTTGACTAACTAAAAGCCTTGAATATGGTTTGGAAAAACAAAATCTTGAAAATAATATGACAACTCATTAGAACATTTGCAACCAAATTCAACTTTGACATGATTTGAAAAATTAGGTCTACTTATATAATCCAAACATGTTGTAATGGGGTCTTCAACAGGATGAAAATTGATCTCAAAATAATGTAAACGTTTGTTACTTAGATGTATAATCCCTTCAACCTCACTTGCTCTTTCATGAATTTCAATAGGTTGGATGTTATGAGAGGGATGAATTTTTTCATGAAACTATTACAATGGAATACTTTATTATAAAAAAAATATCTCTTGTTTATTTTGAAAATCAATATCCTTACAATCATCATTTTTGAAATCCTCATAAGTTTAGAGAAGAATCTTCGGCGAAAATCACATAGAGATAATTTTGTCGACGCGTTTCGAACCAACCAGTGTGGTTCATCATCAGGACAAGTTGAATGAGTAGATCTA